>JAQFXU010000586.1:0-46995 GCA_034693705.1 Spatulosminthurus flaviceps | reverse complement strand
GCTAATTTTGGCCTGTTTAAAGAAAGGCCGGCTTAACGGTTCGCCGGATTAACGGGTGTATACCCTAATGTTAAGTACATGGAAGTTTGCCGGGACCAGTTAAATCTGACCGTACAAAAGAAAAACCGGCTTACGCGGGGGCCGGTTTAAAGGGTTTTTACTGTATGTATTTACCATAAATGGCAGTAAATTTGCCTTCTGCGGCACTACGAAAGGTATTAGAACCGTATTCTGGTATTCTAACCACTTAGAGCAGTATTAAACCTACGTAATTTCGTAAGTTGAGACAGTAGTCAAACATCCATGGATAGTAAACTTCGCTAGTTATAGTACTGCCGTCTGTCAAACATAATGTCGGTGCACAATTATACACTTCCCATTTGATTATATCCCATTGCTAAACACTACCAGCAATTACCACCAGCAACGTCCAGCCCAGATGCTTAGACAACATCTGAGTCAGTAAACTCCTAAGGACCCCCAGTCCGAAAATTGAGAGCAAAACATTTGAATAATAAAATTTAACAATGATTAAAAATCAAAAATTGAAACAAGACGAGTAAACGCATTTATTTTACTTACTAAAAAGCTCGAGGTTAGGAAAAGGAGGGACCCATCAACGCATTTACACACACTAGCTTCACCTGCTTCCACACATTAGTTGATTAGCAGGTGGGCTGGTCACGTGCCCGTCTCAGAGAACATTCGAGTTCCGGATATTTTGACGGTCTTACTTGTGAACCGCCTAATGTACTTACTACTACTAGATATCAGGCCATCAGCATTCGCGGATGCATTGAAAACTACGCAATTTACGAAATGCATGATAAGCTCGGAAAAGGAAGAGGCACGAAGGCAAAAGGAGTTTGATCACAGAAATTATTGAAAAATCATCATGTGGAAAGGAGGGAGCCAATTCAATATGGATGATTGTAATAAATAAGATTGGCTAAATATCCAAACATATGCCAAATATTGGAAATTGGAACAGGGTCAAAACTATGTAGCTATAAGTAAATTGCAAAATTTTAAAAAATGGCCTTCGGTCATTTGGCCGAGATATTATGGGTTTAAAGATCCTATTATATAATTTAGGAAATATTGCAACATTTCGGCCTTTATAGCCGTACCTCTGAACAAAAGAAGCGCTAATATGACAATTCCAATACCCAGTGAAAATGTAAAAATTCAGAAATGAGTTTAAGGATGCCAATACCTATGTTAACCTTGTCGATGCTAGGAATGCGAGGACCCTGGAAGTGGAAATGACGGAAAAATATTTCTAAGGACAAATTGTTTTTCCCATTTTTTAAGGTAATAATCTGTTTCTGTAACTATATTCTCAATGTAAAATGCACACTTTAAGAACCTTGTTACGGATATACTGATGGGAGAACAATCAATTTATGCACTGAATCAGAATGAGAAATGACACGTAAACAAAGTCAAAATGAAATGAAATCATTTAATTATTTATATAAAATTGTTAATTATAATAGCATGATTGAGTTTTCGAAGACGAGACAGTCAAATCTCTGAATCATCAAGCGCAAGCGTAGAAAAGTTAATTGTTTTATTTGCACATTTTGTGCTGGATTTATTAAACCGCAATGTAAGGTATTCTTATTTCTTATGAGTAATATATTTTAGGAATTTAGTAACTAACAATAATTAAATACGGCTAGCATTTTAAACCGTGTTAAAACTTTTAGCACATATAATAATTTATAATAATTACCCATTATAATGTATTTACTTTCTATATACACAGTCATTCGAAACTTTTTTATTGCAAACACACGGTGAAACTAATTAGACGTTAGAAAAAATTTTTATAAATAGTTACATACATGTTTTAGAATAGAAATAGTATTTGGGAGAAAATGATTAATAACATTAGTATAGTGATTACAGTAATGACTCCATGAACCCCTCCAAAAGTGTGTAGCAAATATACTTTCGCAAAACTTGTTTGAAGACACTCCATCATCAACAAACGTGACGTGACATAACCCTCAAATTCCTCAACGACAAACTTCTAACAATAAGCTTGTCATTATGGCTTATGTATACGTATAAGTATGTATATACAATAATTTACAACAATAATACATCCATACTGCGTTCACATACTTACAATCCCCCGGAATTTATCCCGACAACTTGAAATAGAAACGTTAATCCCGCTGCACGTATTTAATAATTCCACCAACGATAATCCCGAGGATTAAAAAAGTACTAATATAGCTTCTACATTAATCATTTCAATGATGTATCTAATTATGAATTTTTAGGTTCCATTATGTAAGCAAATAAATTTTCAAAGTGAGTCAGATTTCATTATTTTTGGTTACGTCAAGTCCCCAATCCCCAGAAACCGATTTCCTTGTGTTTGGTTAGGTTAAGTCCCCATTCCCCATTTCTCAAAAAGTGATGACAATATTATAGATTAAGTTAGTTGTCATTTGCAATAATTATGCAATTTATGCGCTTATTCCCTAATTTAATACCCGACATAAGATATTCTTTTTGCCACAGGATGCTCGGTAGGAGGACTTGTAGCGTTCCCGTCGTCATTCTACTTCATTCTTTCATTTCAAAAGCTATGAACAGTCTGGATTGGAAAACCAATCATTTCATTCCATTTCAACTCTGATATGTTCCACTCTATTTGGTTAGTCTACTTCTCTCTATATTCAATATCTTGCATCTGTTGATGTGGTAACATTTTAGTGCTTAAGGGAATTGTTGGCGGGATTACCGATGTCGGGATTAAAAAATACCCTGGCGGGATAAATGTCAGCGGGATTACTGGGGCCGAATTACCTCTGAACTCGGTCCATATACAGCTGATACAACACACAGTTGACAGACCTAAGGCTATTCTCTTCTACTGTCGTACAGATACGTCCGCTCCAAATTCCAACTGATCAACAATAATCCTCACATGACATGACATTTACTGGAGAATTCTAACATTTTAAGGTTCAGACAAATCAATGCATTTACATTAGCCCAGAACCTAGTACTAACTTACGTAAACCTTGCGACCGCAGGAGATGAAAATATCGCTAGTATGTACAATTTACAGCATCACAATATTATTATGGATTACTCAAAAGTGCTGATGTATGTAGTTTCAGATGAAGCAACATGAAAATTATTATTAGAGTCTACATACGAATAACTCAAGCTCAATGATCATTATTAATTACTAAAAATTATTTCTTCTTAAATCCAATTTGCAGTAAGTACGGCTATTTTCTCATGCAAACTCCTCTTGCTCTACTGACAGAGCAGGATTTTATACACAAATGACATTACAAGGATCACTCATAAAAATTCTTATTAATGAGTTAACTCATAAGTCCGCGTCCAATTGTTACACTTCGCTCAGAAGCATAAGCAAATACAGTAATTCTTGAATAATTATTCACAGTCACACCATTTCAGAGTCAAGAAGTACCAGACATGTAAGCCGGAAGACTCGTCCGGAAACATTTTCGTCCAGTATTTTTTGGATGAACACATTCGTCCAAAACGTTTTAATCCAGAATTCGTCGGATGATACGTTTGTGTGAAGAAAGCAGTCAGAAATCAAGCAATTCAACTTACACTTATGTAAAAAATCAACCGCGAACAACATCATCCAAATGATAAGAGAGAGAGAAAAACTTTAAACTAAACTTAAGTTTGAGGGAACCAAAAAATATCGGCGAAATTCGACCATTTCGGACTAATATTCAAAAATGACAGCACGCTCAATTGTACTCTAAATATTTCTTATCGACAGTGGGTTTAAAAATCATAATTTTATCCAAATAATTGTTTTATTTCAGTTGAATTTAAGCTAAGATCAGTTTTCACGTGGCTGAATAAATAGATCGTTTCCGGTTGACTTTTTCGGTCGAAAGTATGTTGGATGAATTTTCTCATACGTGAAACTAATTATAGCGTCTAATATTTTTCCTTATTGACATTTTTTTGGACATACAAATTTAACTACGAATATTTTTGGATGAACAATTCAATGGTTGAAATAAATGAGAAGAGTTGTCGTCTTCGTCTTGGTCGTTGGCTTAGATTCTTTACTTTGCCGCAAGATGGTGCAGGCGAAAAGGCTTTTCGTTTAATGAAAACGAAAAAGTGAATTCCAGTTAAGTTGTGACTGGGTTTTTCTAGTTTTGTTTGTTTACATTATTGCCAAAATATACAAGACGAAATCGTTGCTGGACGAGTTAGACCCACAGCAAGCATCGTTGGCTCTAGTGTAAAACAATCTCTAACGCCAACTTCAATTAAGTTGGTATATATGAATTCCAAAAGAATATGGAATGAAACTTTGCTTACGAAAACCCATCACAGTTTCTACTCTAGCAGTCAAAAGAGGTGTTTCGCGTTAGTTAGGCGGAAGCGCTTTAACTACTGAGGCATGGTTATCATAAGAAGTTTATGTTTGAATCTCAATCCCTACCCGGGATTCCTTGATGAACAATTACGAATCAATGTATGAAATCACGAGTGTTTAAAGCCATGCTCCGCAGGGATGGGGATTGTACAGCCCACTATGTGGGCGAGAAAAGCTTCAAACCTTCAATATTTGGGAATGACATTGCAGGGATAGCCTTTTATAGTGTTGGGATCACAATTATTTTCTTTCAAATTGTAAATATGTGCAATGTGCGTGATAAGTCAGTAAATAATTTCTAACTACAAGTGCAACAGCAACATTTTAAACTTTAGTGTACACAGCCCACAGCCTCGCATTTTGGGTAATAAGTGCAATTTTAAAATATTTTAATAACTAGCCTTGAATCTTGAACACATATTATTTTGTTAACTATATCGCACAAAAAATCAAAAAACACGACCTATCCATTAGAAAAGCTCACATTAAAAAAATTGAGCATATTGGGAATTGAAACGTTTGTTTACGAAAAATTATTAGTTCTCATTTTCGAAAAAACTTATTTCTCAGAATCAATAATCAAACCGTCCCGTCAGTAGTTGTTAGTAAAAATCACTTCCGAGTTTATCGAAATATACGTAGTCCAAGTCAACCATATTCTTGAAAGTACAATGTTTTAGTAGCATTTTTATGGGCGATCACACATTCAATGAAAACACCAGTTCAAATTAACAAAACATTACTTGACGGGGCGCAGTCTATATATACATTATAGTTCAGGGGAAAACTGCAGAATACCCCGTACCCTAAAAATAGGGTTAACTAATCCCGATTTTTTGGATATAACTGCAAACTACCCTATGCAACTTACAATTAGCCAATATCCGATGCGAACCAAAAAGATACCCGAAGACACACAAATAATTGGATGCGATTCCACCGATGAATCTGGTGTAAGCCAGTCGAGGTGGGGAAACAGTTGGGCGAAATTATCCGACATTTATAATTAAGCTACACTATAAATGATAAATGCTCAATATTTCTGCGATGCCTTGCTCACTTCAAGAATAATTTTACCTCATAGTTTTGAATTTCCACGCGTTTACCAAACATATCTAACGTATTACTGGTGCCCAACCAAAAAACAAAAATTGAACCCATTATAAATTATAGATACAAACAAGATGGATTGGAATGGCCGTGCAATAGCTTCAAAGTTTTGCGTAGAATTGCAATAATAATATTATTATAAATATGCACGTTTCTTAGATAAACCAGGCAAAAATGGGATGCTCTGGGTAAGTATTTTTAATTAACGTTAACCAAAGAGGGATAACATAGTTGTTGGAATTCGACGAGACGCTTCACAGGAAATATTCTTGAATCAAAGTAGCATGGAAAATTGTTTTATGGTTCCAAAAGGTACAATGGGCTTCAAATTACAGATGTTAAAATCCCATATTTACATGAACCATTTATGGGTCGAGAATTTATAGCTTTTTTCAGGAATAAAGGGTCCATGTAGTGGAAATGACGGAAATGTGAATACGCTCACTTTACGTACATATGTATTTAAATAAATTCCTGAATCTTTCATCCTTAGGGTGTACTCACATAGAACCCGTCTGGAAAATTTTTCTTCCGTAAAACGGAAGAAACCTATCGTGAAATGCTTATCCCTTTCAATGGTAACAAACGGTTTCTATGTGAGTGGTTTCTTCCGTAACGTAAAAAAACTTACGGATACGGACGGAAAAGGTTCTATGTGAGTACACCCTTAAACGAAAATCCTAACCCCCTTTTCTTTGAGGTAGCTTGTATCCTATGCGATTCGGAGACCGAATCGAGTGGATTGATGAAATATGACTCGGCAGTTGGGTATCTTGCAACCAATGTTATCCGTTAATCGGGTAGCTGACTAGTCGGGTATGAAACCGTTGAACGAAAACTGGCTTTAGGATCTTTTGCCCTAGACCCCTACCTACGATGGCAAGTACAAAGCCAATTCATGTGATGTGATTTCATTAACCACCAAGTCTAATGCAAATAGCTAATTCATTTGATTTCACTGACACCACTATATACTACTCTCTAACAAGTACGAGTACCTAATACATATGATTGTAATGACAACGGTTTCTTTAATTTCAAGACTTGTTTCTCAAACTATGCCCACTTTATGATAATTCGTTGACATGCAGCATTAGCAATTTTTTTCTGCTTCTGCTCACATTCAGTCGTCAGCCATACAGTTGTGTTGTTGTTAGGTCTCACTGTTCATGCCTCATCGAGAAAAACCTTTTGGTGCAGTATTTGGAGCAATGGGTTGGATTGTTTGATACATTAAAAACACCATTAAATGCATATTTTCAGCTGAATATTTCAGAATATTGTAACTTGTAACCCCAATGATATCCCGAACAGAATCAACCTGAAACTTCTTCCGAGACGAACTTTTTCGCTTTGGCAGCTAGAGCAGCATGTTCACTCCCATATACCCAAAATACACGTTTAAATGGTCTACAGCATTTACACTTTATTAAACAGTTTTTGAAAAAATTCTGAATGAAAAATTCTAAAACAAATCTGTGCTTACGCATACGTTTGACAATGCGATCTTTCGAATACGACACTAAAAATGTTACATAACTGTCAGAATTTTTCGCTATGAAATCCATAATGATTTGAGTACAGTTAACTTATCGTATGAGGATTTTGTGTATGTGAAAGTTATTCGAAGCTGAGTAACCTCAACTACGTGGTTTGATTTTTGCGTACAGAAAACAGTGTCAGTGTGCGAGCACAGAATTGTTCATAGCTAAGATGTTTGCCTGTAATGTTACTTACAAAGTATGTGACATTAGGATTAAGTGGATCGCTAAAATAGAAGCCATTTGACCATGAACTTTGGAGATCTTTGCCCTTAGTGGACTAATAGTCAAAGTAACGTGATGGTGTTGACCACCGAGGCTTCGTCGTATCGTAACGCGCATACGGGCATGGATGTTTAACACTGCTCGGCGAAACATCAATTATTATTAGAACTTAGCTATTCTTCTTAATTAGTAGTGTACATGTTTTGTACTTGTAATAGTTGTAATTACTTGATCAAGAGACAAATACTGCCAAAGAGACATATTTTAAATGAGGGTATCTCTTATTGATAGAACATACGGAACTTTTATAAAAATTACGCGGGCAAATACATAATTTTACTTACATAGTTATTTACTATGTAGCAGTTGATAACTGCATGTAATGTAATACAATGAGCGCAGAATGTGCTAGGGAGAACACATTACATGTAGCTTTATTTTTAGTTCACAGCTGCAAAAATGACATTTCAATATTAATTATTATTATTGCTGCATGAATGCATTCAAGTTTTCAGTGAAGACACTTAACGCAGCTTACAGTAAATACATTAAAAAATAATAACCCATGTCTAAACTCAGAGTGTGCAGTCATTTACTCTCGAGCTGCTAAAGTGTGACATCTTGTTAGTCTTAATAGCGGCAAAAGAACTGGAAGAATAACCTTCCAAAGCAGCGATTCGCATTATTTCTTACAATAATTACATCAATGGTACAGAAAGTAAGAGGTGGAAAACAACGATAAAAATATGCGTACACAACCCACGAAAATGGCACTTACTTTAAATTCAAGTCAGTCGAATAAAAGTTTGTAGTTCATTTGGCTTCACATAAAGACCTACTTTGTATGGAAACATTATAAAATATTGGCTGAATAAAGTACTAACAGTATTTGCAGGTCAAATAAAAGTATTTACACATAATGTGAAGCCAGTTTAATTCATGCACTGTCCAAAAAACAAGTGGCTCTCAATCATTAGCGGCACAGGTGAGTTTGTGTACAGTATCATCAGCCAATCACAGCTGTCTCATCTGACCGTTTGCGATATGTGATTCGCTGTTCCAGTTCACTCACATCTGTCAACGTCACAATGCAACGCAGCTGCAAGCGCGGGTTTTTACAGTGCAACTTATAATAAAACATAAAATAGCAAAACTTACATTATACAACGTGTCCACTTGTCGGTGCGTCCAAAGTCAAAACTATACAGACTATACACATTTACTCAATATCGAAACTAGAGAAGAAGCGCACCTTGGGCGACGATACTTATGCTAAAAACTGTATTTTTGTAACTATGTACCTGACTAACTGATATTAGCAAATACAAATAATGTTACACCTAAGATCTCTATGAAGACAACTGTTGCCAAGCTCCTTAAAAGTCTGGCGAAAAGTTACATATTATAAGCAACAAAAATAGGATCCAACTGATCCGCTAAAAATCCATCCCGAAGATGCATTCTTTGCTTTTCTCCCCGTGAATTTATGGGCACCACACCAGGATCCACCACAACGACAACCCCTACAACTAGAAAATGATCTTCCAAGACACAGTTCGTCACGAGTGGAACAACATCCAATGCTTCGCTTTCGTTTCCCTCAAGTTCCACCACTACAACAAGGAGGTTTGTCCAGGTGAAAACAGCACTGCAATGAAAACCATTCATGAAATTGATTACTAGTAACTTGGGAGTCATTATTTTCATTCTCAGTATACCGATGTCAAAAAAATACTTTACCATTCGGCAATTTTTTTGTGGCAGCGCAAAATGCTGTTCTCTATGTCTATAGGATGGTATCGCATACCACGTAGCATTATAGTTTCATCCAATGCTCCCACTACGAAGACAGCATCATGAAGTTCTGCAAAGGTTAAGAAAACATACCAATAAACTGACTGGCAAAATCTTCCACATTTTAGCGACACAAACTGCTGAAGAATTTCCCTCAAAAAACATAGGCAGAAATAATTTCGCAAAGTTATCATTCCAAAGCACAAGTGTAGACAAAAGTTTGACCACGTAAATTATAATTGTACAAACCTCCATCCGCCTGAACGTTTTCAGTTCTACGTAGGAATCCCAGATAACCAGTACGAGCATAAACATCGCCTGTGCTGCCAGTTACTAGCCGTGAATTGAAATGGTCGGCGTAGCTGCTTTCATCGCCGAAAATTGTGAAGTAACCACTAGCATTATGAGGTGACTGGACCCAAATCTATGTATTGAGATATACAAATTAAATACATCACTCAATGCATGCCTAATAATTAAAGTAATGAGTTTCTAGAATATATTTTACCTCTCCTAAATGAGAATCACCGCATTGCCCTTTGGTTTCTGGATTGGCTATAATAACTTTCGTTCCAGGAAGTAGTTTCCCTGATTCCATCACACAAAGACTATGAGGTGAACCTCGTTCGACCAAAGTAACGCGATCATTCCTCAGTGCTCTCAGGTCGACATACACAGTTGAAGGCTCGGGACTTGACGCTCCCTGCAATTGTATCCATTTTTCATGCTAAGCTGCATTACGACTTTACACAATTATTGAGATTTGTGAATAAATGTGCCCACCTGTAGACAAATCGCTACGTTCACGCGGCATCCGAAGGAAGTTGAGACAGCTCGTGGAGACAGACCAACTGCCGAAAAGAGTTTCGAAAAGCTATTCGTAAGGTTGATTCTTGGCCTTTCCTCAGCCACTACTACACAAGTTCGAACACAAGCCAAGTTTACATTGCGCTGTTTTAAGAGATTGACAGAGGAACCCAATCCTTTCGTACACAATTCCATGACTCCGTACGAGCAAAAGGTGTCCCGAACTTTGTACTGACTAACAGCACTAAGCCATAATGCAGGATTTACTTCCACCTCCGAAGGGGGAATTAGAATAGAATGGTGGCCGGAGTAAACACTGAAATTATATCCAATTCGTTATCGTTTTGATTCATTTCTCAAACCACCTAGAGAATGGAAAAAACACTTCCAAGACTTGTACCTGCTCAAACACCAAAGCGCAAATCCGAGTCCGCAATAGGGGTCCAAACATAATGCGACATGACGAGATGGATATAGTTCACATGCTAATTTCATTGACCGACAAAGGGATGTTACGGCTGAATGGGACATTTTTATTCCTGCCAACATTCCAGTTGTGGAAACACTAATCCAATAAAATTACACTGGCTTAAAATAAAATTGCAACTTATCAAAAAAATATTACAATAACTGTAGAAACATAAGCGATCGCAAACCTGAAATCCAAATACGCAATCATTTCAGCTGTGGGAGCTCTATATAAATTTGACAGTTTTTTCTTTGGTAAATCATCAGTATCCAACGTTAGTGGCCAGGATTTAATATCCACTACATTGCTGGCCTCCTAAGATAGAAAGTTAGTAAAGACGTAGGTTTAGTTTCAGCTCTAAATGCTCACAGCAACCACAGTAGCAGTAAATTACAATTAATTCGTGCCAGCTTCATCAGACTGGGAGATATGGAGTTAATGGAGTACTACCTTAGATTTCAGGAGCTTGATGACATTCTGAGTTGACAGTATCAGGACTGATTTACTAACTTCTGCTATCATGCGAACGGTTGGCAGGGTTGTTTGCAAATTCTGAGGATGTGGGGGTCTTACTGTAACAGGGACTGCACCTGAAAATGTCATGTTTACATAATATCAGAAATGTGATACAATTGTGAACAAGACTGACAGTACTCAAACTAAATCGTACGAGAAACTGTAATAATCATTATTACCGTTACCGTATACTGACATAACACGAATGCAAACACAGAAAATGAAGGAACTGTTTTCCAAAAGATTCGTGCCGGCTGTAATCAACAGTCTCGAACCACAATCCTAAATAGCTATTTTACTGCAAATGCTTTGCAGCTATCGAGGGCGAACAAATGCAAAGACGCCTTGTTTTCACCACTAATACTTCAGCAAAATGTCTAGAAAACTGTTTGCGAATGCCACAAACGCAATTCTGTCTTCATGGCATCAAAGTATATTAAACAAGATTGTTTACAATTGTAACTGCCGCAACAGTGTTACACCACGTTAGTGTTTGCATTTGTAAACCCAAAAAATTCCATGACGGTGTTCATGTCATAAAACTAAGCTCATTTTTAGCTAGTACTGTACCTGTACCTTTTGTAAATTCGAGCATCATTGGACTATACTTAAAGGCAGTTATATTGTATACAATTTGTACCTGCATATAAACATCCATAAAACGCTGCAACCAAATCAAGTCCTGGAGGATACACGAGAGCAACGTGATCGCCAGTGTTAATTTTTGCTCTTTCTAAAAGTAGATTAGCAACTCTTTCGGCTCTTTTGTGCAGCTGCGAGCACGTTAAGCTAGTAGTGGCTGTCCCCTTGGAGTTGAGAAGAGTAAAAATGACGTGGTCAGCGGTTGATGTCGAACGCCACTTCAAAATCTCAGAAATGAATTGATACTGCAAGCAATGTAGAACAAAGACGTCACTATTTTGAATATTGGCCAAAACCTGACTTTTCTTATAAAACCTGGGCAAAGTGCACACTTTAGGACGTCATTACCTTTTTGGCAGTGTCTGACTCTTCATCTACAACACCTAAATCTCTTCCTTGGGCTGATGCAAGGCGGTTACCTTGCACAATATTCCCAACCATTACACTAGCAGGTCCTATGTCCTGATGTACTTCCCTGGGTTTTGGCAAATTTGTGACACAGGTGTGAGGGCACATCAACACATTTGCAGGGTGAAGCGTTCCTTCTAGGAATCTCCGCTTGGTCTCTGAAAGGTGAATTCCACCCAGGGGGGTTTTGGGCAGGCAATTAGGATTAACTAATACCAAACAGTAAATTCCAACTTGATGAATTGAATCCACCGCTTGAAGTACTCGAGACATCCACTGGAAACTCTACACATATTAAATTCCATTAGAATTCTGCTGAAATGGAATAACTATTATTGCTGACATTTACGAAAAAAGTACCTCCTCTTCGCTACAGTCCGGTCGCTGTTCGGCAATAACACAAATTCTTTCGTCTCTGAGTACTCGGATACTAAAAACAGCTATACGGCCCCGATAAATGAATTTCATGGGTTCCACAGCCAAAACAGTTGCGATGATATCATCAGCATTGTGTTTTCGACCGCTGACGCTCATTAGACCATTCCGAGATCCACAAACAAAAACGAGTCCACCCTAAACAAAACTTAATGAGTCAACTAGCAGGGACAGTTATGTTTAATAACTACAAATCAAGCTGTCCGCAAATCCTGTTGGCAACTTTATCACTACAGCGCAATGCAATGTAGTTTTCATACCCAAAACCTCATCACATCGTCACTAAAATCACAATGTACACCCTACAACTTTTTATTTTGTCAGAGCTCTTTATGACCAGAATTCCGTACTTAGTCCTAACCTCTGCCACTGAGGCAAGAATTCTGATCTGTAACAAAAAAAAAATATAACATAGTTGGGATGAGAGTACCCATAAGCACGGTAGATTTCAAGAATGTATATTCCTATATTATTGAAACTCTCGATGTCTCCATCGTGAAACTCTGTTTCAATTTAATCATCACACCGAAAATCAACATTTCATTCTAGCACTGCTCTTTTGAAGAAGAATTTTGGGTGTCGTATATAATACATATAAACCAACAGCGAATCAATGAAATTTTGCTGATCAGCATCAGCAGTCTTTAAATAAGTGAGTCATACAGAGTAAAACATTAGATATGCATTGTCTCATCTGCACCGAAATTGTCCTAATCACCGAAATGGATAGTATTAGCATTCTAGAAGTGAAACTGTTATAAAACAATCTCGTTGTCTTGGTTCCGGTTGCCGGTGCTGCTTAATGGATGTTTAGCTATTTAGAAACGCGAAAATTATATTTCGATTTGCTTTACAACAAAGAGTATAGAAATTTCCTATTCTTGGTTGTCTTAGTTTTGGATGATAAATAGCAGTGCAGTGCTTAAAAACATAAAACTCCTATTACTACTAATAATATTATTTTAAACAGTTTTGCTATAAACATTTTTTACATAAACAAAACTATCAAAAATATTTTCTCCGTTCCGATGTGACTAACAATCGCAGTGAGAAAACTATCGTGCATCGCTACGTAAGAAAACTAAAAAATCTAGTCAACAAGAATACCAAGATCACTGAAATCATAAATAAAGTGAAATCAGTGAAATCTTTTCCAAAGAAATGTTGAAGTATTGGATTGGAATTTGAAAGCTTGGAACTCTCCCCTCCCAACCCCAACCCAACAGGTCCGCAAGAGGAGTAAATCCCTTTTCGATCCAGTGGCCAGTGATAGCAAAAGAACATCCCAAGGAATAATTGGCAATCAACTCTTCAAACAACTACTACCCTACATACATACTTACTGACAGGTTGATTTGAGTAAACAAATTACTTCAACTTTTAACAATGCACTATGCACTTGTGTTTTGTATTAAAAAACGAAGTAAAATTGTTATGCTTCACCGCGTTAACAAATGAGTTGAACTGAATTGAGAATTGAGTTTCTAAAATTCTAAAAGTGAGGCAAACAATTAAGTCTTAATTTAATTTGAATCTTAATCATAAAGAGCTCGACAATTCTTTACACCGGAACATTGGAACATATGTGACAATGTGACGAACCTCTGCCATCCACACGAGGATTAGATTTAGATAGATTATCGGCTAAGTTCTAGATAACCGGCCGCACTCAAAACAAAACACCTCCGGACGCCTCCGCATGTTGTTACAGCACATCAATGTAGCGTGCGTGCCAGTGTTTTTACTAATTCCAAGCCAATACCTTCGCACGGCTTAGCATACCTCCGCAATCGGAGGTTTTTTAGTTTGGCCGGTTATTTAGAACTCAGCCAGATTATTTTACTATCCATTTATCCCTTGTCACGATATTGCTACACTGTTTAAAATAGATAATACATGTGTAGAAAATTCAAAATATTTCAAATAAAATATTCGCACTTACAGGGCCCAGAAAGCCTAGCAGCCCACTTCTAACGTATTCAGCGTCACTAATTGGAACACCATCAGACTGTAGTGGCTGAACTTTGAACGTCTGATTGGTCAAACCTTGCAAACCCCAGTAGTGAGACCCTGTAGCGGAGCTATGTACACAAATTTCTCCCACTTCGTCCGTTTTACAAATGTACGGTTGCCCATCCATCCTCACAACGACTATCACAGCTGCATAAAATTTGGAATTAGCCAATTTGACCGCGAAGGAAACCAATTAGGAATTTAAAATTTTGATCTAACCTCCAGGCATCACTTGCCCACAGTCTTGCAAAGTTAATGATGTCAAAGAGTTTTCTTGATCAACACGAACCACTCCATAGCTAAGACCTTGCATGGACAAAACTCCCCTTCCAGTTGCATTCACACCTGCTCGTCCAGGTCTACAACAAAATTGTGAAACTAAATTAAGTTCCGAACATTACATAACTCGATCGAAGCAACCGTGACCCTTTCCACTAAACAAGCTACTCCAAATGCGATACACCAAGGCAGATGCATGTAATTGAGAAGTACCAACAAACAAACATTTTACCTCCGCAAAGAAACAGTTAGAACTTCTGAGGAGGAAGCACATGGACATATTGCATCAGGTCTTAACCCCTTGTTCTGAAACACAGACAGAAACTGGTCACAGGACGAAAGAGACCAGGGATTAGCTCCATCAGATACCAACAAAAGGCGGAGGGAGGCCAAGCTTATGTCTCGGTGATCTCGTGTTGCTAATAAACCCCAATGCAGATCTCTGGACTTGACTATTGCAATACTCGCTGTAAACAAAACATCGGTTTAACATGGATGCTCCTGCTAATTTCTATAACAATACGGATTCACAAACTCAAGTAAGTACACAACTTAAGTTTTCAGTCTTTAACTTACCACGATATTTAGTGATCATTTGCATCCAAGATGCAGGATTAACTTTCATAAGGGCGTAAGGAATGAATATAACATGCATTCCATTGAAAACGGCAGTTAAAATGCTGTGCCACAGACCCACTTCCCGTTTAAAATCTAACACGCAAACCATAATTTCACCTTCGGTGTAATTGCACGCAGTAGTGAGACTCCTGCAATGAGCTAACATGGTGGCTCTGTTCACAGTAACTCCCATTACAGAACCGTCTCTATCAGTGGTGTACTGTTAATAGAAAATCACGCATCACCAGCAAGTCAATCAATAAACACCAAATATGCCAATTTTTTTCGTGTACAACCGCGAGAGATTTGCTCCGTCTTACCGCATGACTCACTTCAATGTAGGCTGCGGTGTCGTCAGTAACACGCGAAGAAGGGGCCCAATCTTTGGGAGTTTTTCCAAGATGTTCTGTGATAAACCAGGTTAATTTGGGCCATCCTTTGAAAGCAACAACTTCCCCTGTTGCAGTTTTCGGTAGACCCTTGAGACACGCCTCTGACGTAAGGGCTACCTGAACATTGCAGCTGCCAAGAAGAAACCCGATTTGTTGAGATCCAGCATCCTACTCAAATTTTAAAAAGGTTTCCTCAGTTTTATTACAACGGTGTCATCAATTCGCCAAGTATTACTCCAATTAATTACCCTTCTTGTCAGTGGTACTTCAATTGGGACCGGGACAACTCCCGCAAATAGACAACCATAAAACGAGCAAATAAAGTTGATGGGGTCATTATTAGGGTAGACTAGGGCAACACGATCACCAGTCTTAACTATACTTTCTCCTTTATGGCTGGCTTTATTGAGCAAAGCAAATGCGATCTTATGGGACCGACTAAGAAGCTTTCCTAAAAATTCGGTTTACAATCAGTTACAATGGGTTTTTAAAAAGCATACAATCATATTATAAATCCCGAGCATAAGCAAACAGAGTTGAGTTAGTTATAACGATCGGCCTTACCATAAGAAAGGGTAATAGTTAATTTTCCGTTGGGATCTAACACCGTTGCAACAGGGGCTTTGAACGTGGCTGAACCATAACGTTGCACGGCTGCTTCTAGGTTCCGGGGAAGGCCTGAGGGTATCTGTTTGATAAAACACGCGGCTGCAATAATATCCTAGTAACTTAGATTAAAGTTCTAAAGTATCTTCGAAAAACTGTTACCACAAGTTGCTCGCCGACAGCAGGACTCATGACGCTGCCTTCTGGTTTAGGAGCATTGGGATCTCTGTGCTTGGCTGCCATTTCTAATTCTATGTCATCATCTTCGTAGAATTCAGGAAGAGGACGGCGTTTAGGTCGCTTGAGGGTATTTAAAAGCTGCTGTATTTTGGCAGAGACTTTCCAACGTCCAGTTCCTGTTAGCGTCCCTAAAATTATTGGAATAAGTAAGAGTAAGACCAACATCATATTTCACTTTTATACCAACACCAACTAAATCAGAAAACATTTGTTCCCAAGTACCTGATGTCTCATCGACGGAAGTTTGACTTCTTTTTTGATTTAATCGATTTAAGCGATCAGCAGGTGCCATTCTCCGCGATTGGGCAGTGGATGTTACATCTGGTGGTTGAGTATTTTGAGGAGTATCTGATATTAAATCAAAGAAACACTAATCAATCATATCCCAATATATTGCATAATTTATAACCCGCTCATATCAATTTCGAATTTCATACATGTTCGTAAATTGTGCATTGCTTCAACCAGATCAGTGATTTCAGGCCGACTGTTCCGCTGTAGCAGGGCATGATGAGACTGCTGATTTGGCGGCTGACTACTGAGGTCAGAAGGTGTTTGCGGCTTCCGATCTTCTCTACTAGTTCTATTATGATCTGCTACCACAGGCTTGTCACTACCTTCCCAACCTAAGTTAGCCTGCGGCAAATTGCTTAAGTTAGAATAAGTCAAAGCTGGTCCGGAGGGTGTTCCATTCGAAACTCTGTGGATAAAAAAAATCCCCTTTAGGTGGACTCACGATCAAATGATACTTTTTACACTACGTTAAATGATGAATCTGATGATTTATAGCTTTTCATATCCGAGTTGCTCTCACCTGTTTCTCTCGGGTAGCTTGGGTGGTTTCGGCATTGGAGGCGTTTCTTTAGCTGATCCATTGCTACTGCTATCAGAATGGATTACAACTTGCTGAGCTGAGTCATTAGATGTACGGTTTCTATCGCACTCCCTACCAGGAGGAGTTCCCGAATCTTGATCTTCTGGATCAATTTCCTCGTTACCCACGCTATCATCATCTGTGCTAGAATCCCCTGATCAAATAGAATAGGATATACAACAATTATAACATCTAATAACTCACTTAATTGGTTAAGAAGTTACCAGTTACTACCTGAATCATGATGTGTGTGCTCCGGAGCCCTCCCCATGACAGATGTTCGCTTGGACGGCATTGGTAGTGATGGTTTTGGCCGACTCTGCATAGCTGCTAGTGCTTGCTGAACAGCTTCCTGGCGTACCTCTGTACAAAAATATTTTTTAATAACGATTCTCCAAGGTCAATGTAAAACTCAAAAATGTCAAATTATAATTTCAACACTGATTCGACACTAATTAGTTTAGTCATACCAGAATGATAGCGACTCTCATTTCTAGTAAGGCGCCTGTGAGCTCTCCGTTTAGCACGAGTACTTGGACTAGCTGATCCCTCGCTGGTCTTCGGACCTACAGTTCCATTACATACATTGTGGCTAGTAAAAAATATGTACTTAAATCAATTAATAGTTAAAATAGTTGTACAAGGTCAAAAGTCGTTACCCAGTGCTTGCTTAGGTATATACGGTGCCAGGAGTCTGTTCCTTTTTTTCTCGTATCCTTTTTGTGTTATATCACCTGCCAAAAAAACAGACTAATTATTGGAACTGAGGATTTCACAAGGTATGCATCGGTCCAAAGAATGCAACAAATTATTCTGGCTGATAAATTAAGTGCCCTCAAAAAAATATTTGTTTTTCATATAAAACTTAACGACCTTGCAGTTTTTAAAACCTTCGTAATCTCCTAACTGCTTCCCGCTTATACATAGAAGAAACACGATTACAACAGCTCTCCACTACACCCTTTAAACCTCGGACTTTTCATCGGAATATGTCCTGATGCTTACCCAATCTGATAGTTGGTCGGGGTAGCGCAAAATTAGATCCTATCTTTCCCTTTCGATAAAGGGTTGAATTCCTTCTTGACAGGGGTTTCACAACATATTTTGCGACCCGATTTTTTCCACAGGACTGCTTTCTCCTAACTGTAGCCCTGACAGATGGTTGTCGTTGCCGAAGTTGTTCACACTCTAAATGAGGATTATTATCAGAACTCCTCAAATGCGGATCAACGCCACTGAATAATACCTCAATTTCATCACCACAACCTCCTAACATACGATTTCCTTCACTGTTGTATGAATCGGAGAAAACATCAATGTCAGGATCTCGCGGTGGTATTTCATCACAAGAAACTTTGGTAATTATCACATTATTATTCTCCCCCATCTTCTCACATAATTTTAACCTAGGTAATCGAATTTCCAAAGTTTCGAATCGATGACCACACAAATCTTTGCTCAAGATGAAATCATCACAGGAATGATATTTTTTGCTCTCACCAACAGTGGTGGAAGCATGCCCTAACCGAGGTTTCCTTTTTTCCGGCGGAACAAATACTAGTGAGTCTGAATTGGAGAACAGAAAGGAGTGTAGTTTCCCAGAGTTGGCATGAGCTTGATACATACTGGACGAATCATAATTCCCACTATCGAAGTCCGGAATGAATGGGGAAACATTGGATTCCAATTTTACCCGACTACTCCGTCGAAACTTACTCCTGCGAGTCACAGATGAACGAACCTGACAGGTTGGTTTCCGACCTGCAGACCGTCGGAAATTAGTTCTTTGAAAATAGCCTTCCTTGCTCACACTAAGAACAACTCCTTTTTTGTCATTTTTCCCTATT
Source organism: Spatulosminthurus flaviceps (assembly GCA_034693705.1). Classification (NCBI taxonomy): domain Eukaryota; kingdom Metazoa; phylum Arthropoda; class Collembola; order Symphypleona; family Sminthuridae; genus Spatulosminthurus; species Spatulosminthurus flaviceps. The sequence goes on along the minus strand of JAQFXU010000586.1, from coordinate 27,771 downwards.
CCACCGCGCCCGAACATTTTTGCTGCTAATCCCTTGGCCCAACCAGGTCCTAATGAAAATCCAGAATCTCTAGAACCTACGGATGAAGTGGTTAGTGTAGACCCAGGTCTTGCGGCCCACCAAAAGCTTTTCGGGCTGTCATCTGCTGTGAAGATGCTTGTTATTGAGGAACTAATGCAATCTCGACTATCTGAACCTCGCAAGTAGCAACAACTCTCGTTCTTAATTTTATTTGTAATGGACGTGCCCTGGTCAGAATCTTCAAAGTAATCGTTCGGATTTGCTAGTTCTGACAAACCCCCATCAATTTTCCCAACATAACACTCATCCATGATGGGCTCTTCAAGATGCATGTCAGCTGAACAAATTACTTCTATTCCTAATTTTGTACTGCTGTTGGAGGAACCTACGGGACTGACACTCACTTCAAACTTTTCAACAGCATCATTGAACTTGTTTCGACTTCTCGAATTTGCTTCACTGTTATCACTTCCGTCGTAAGCCCAGCGGCGGTGATATGCACTGGTGTAACATGACTCCTGAAGACGGGAAGACGCGGAGTCTACTACTACGGAGTCTGTATGCCGACTGGGCAGTAGGGACTCTCGCAGCATGTCCAAGAAAAAATCATCTTCGCCATTATCAGAGTCACCGTTCGTATTCACTTCCTGCTCGTCGTCTTTTATACCCAGGTCTTTAGTCGCCATTTCGCCGTCTCCGGAGTCAGAATCGCCATTGCTCATCAGTCTATAAATTCGATCTGCTCGTTCCCGCCTGCCGATAGGGGCTCCTTGATTTGTCATCAAAATCCAGTTGTTGAACTTATCCCCGGATCTGTCGTCCCGAGCTGCCTTCATTCGTCCAACATACATCTGTTCTTCTGACACGTCGTTTTCTTTTGGATTTTCAAATTTACTATGCCCGAATTCTCGCTTGCAGGTCTTTCCACCTCCACTGGATGCTACATGGTCCACTTCACTCTCACGAATGTCCTGCACCCCTTCCTCTTCAGTCCGAGTCCAATCAGAACTTAATTTCCCCCCCGCCAAAGCATTGGAACGGCGGCTACTTTTCCTCACGGAACCCCTCCTGAAGGAATAGCTTCGTTGGCAACGTGAAGATTCTGACTCTCTGTTCTTTTTTTTACCACTAACCAACCGCTTCAGTTTATCCCATGACAATGCCTTCATCTTTGTTCTTCCGTAAAATACCTCTCAATCTCAATAGTATTGATTATTCGTATCTTACAACTCACATATGATAAGTCAGTGAACATAATACAAAATAATACTTTGATCAATGAAAGTCTCTAAAATTATATTTCACGGTTAAATATTGGGTGCTGCTGACATTAAATATTTGCAGCCAACTTGTGCCATCGACTACACTTGCACTTATGTGTTTGTATGACGCTTCCTGCTTCACGCATACATTAATAATCAGAATCGTACAATCGCCTATATATTATACATCACTTGAAAATTCATTTCAGAACACATTTAAATCAACATTTAAAAAACTGAATGAAACTACATTTAAACCACCTAAAGGTGAAAGATGCTCCGCTTTAAAAGGATCTTGAGGTTGGGTTAAATTTATTTTCACGAGTTGACCGAAGCCATGGAATTATTAATATAACCCCGGAGTACAAGTTGGGTAATAGCGAGAAAAAATAAAAGACTATGCAACACTATTCACACACATACTCTGCCGCACAGTTGCAAAAAGTTTGCAAAAAACACTGATTGTGAATAAGAATGTGACAGCGCAAGTGGATGCAAAAAACCTACCTACACTGTCTAATCCGATACAAGGCACTAAGGGTGAATAATCCACAAGAGCAAGATCCCTACACAGGATAGTCTCTTCATCAGCCATAAATACAAACTTGTCAACGTAATGCGGAGAGTTGCGAATGACCAGTAACAATAACAATGTAGAGGAGCAAAAATCTTTCATCATTCGAATTACACCGAGGTGCCATTGCATCGGCAAACGTAGGAGAATTTTCACACGATTTCCACTTGATTCTTTTAAAACACTGAGAACGCACTGTACTTTTTTCAAATTTTCTCATGCAAGCCAGCAATAGGTGATTCCTCGAATGTTCAAAAATATTCACATCAATGCGACTCACATTCCTTCGCTCAACCTACCACTTTAGATGACCTGTGGATGCTTTCGACAGAGCTAGGTTTCCGCTTTTACAGTCATAATTTATACGTCACATTATGTTGAAATTGTACTGACAGGCAATAGGACTTACAATTAGGTACCAGTCGGCAATAATTATTAATTATTTCTGGTGGTTCACCTTTCATTGAAATACAAGCAGAGATTCGTGGTGTTTACATTTTATATTTTTGTAAGGTAAAACATGTGGACGAGAGGAAAGTATTAAAATTAAAGAACTTAATTACTTACAAATAACCAGGCATAAAAGATTATAATGGAGGAGCAAATTTTCTCTTATTAAATAACTAAACATACTAACAATAAGTTGTGTGCACCTCAACCGACACGTAACTTTGTACATGGTTGCAAAACAATGCACACACCAAATGTAGCTTCTATCTTCCGATTTACTGGTGTTAAGTGGCAATAGGATATGAGAACTTTAAGACTCCACTTTTAAATAGAATTTCAGTCTAGGAAGTCATAATTTTGAAGACTGACTTCACCCCCAAAATAAAAAGCTAGCATTATGCGCTGGCACTCCATGGAAGGCTAGGGAGAACAACAGATTGAACGTGTCTGGTCACATCTTTTCCGAATTATTGTTTGAAGGTTATCACGCCACAACCAATTTTTGAATTTTAATTCCCAGCCCGGCAATCACATGCAGAGAAAAAACTGACTCCCAAGTCAAATAGTTCCAAGACACAAGCTGAAGGTAACGTTCCTCTGGATTATTCCAATAAAAAATCGTGGGTCCAATCGACAGAAACAGAGTAAAGGGAAATAATAAAAAGATACTAGCACAGAATTCATACGCAATGCAAAACTAGAGGTATGAAATTTAAGCATGGGATCTTTGCAATAAAAAAATAACAGCAGTCCCATCAACAGGTTGCAACAGATGAGAAAAACAAAACGTCAAATAGGAATAGGATGTTACCACACCAAAAGATGCTCTTCGAAAAATCGGATTGGTTCTCTTGAATTGATAATTTGTTTGCAGACACACCAAAAGATTGTTTTCACCACATGACCGCGTTTCAGTTACTGAATAATAAAGGCAAGGAACAATTCTGCAAGCATTCCACATTTCTTTTATAACGTACAATGATGAGATGGTGCGGTTAATTTTCTGCTGGTCTGTATAAACAGCCTGTACAGCTGGAAGCGCAGAATATGTTGGAAGTATTATCTCCCAAACTCCCCCTGCACCTTCATCTTCTGACTTGCCTATCTCTCTCTCTCTCTGTCTCTCTCTCTCTCGCGGTTCAACCAGTACCTTCACCCCATCCTCGCTCTTAATCGCAACATCTCCGTGTGTAAACGACTTGATCAACTTGCATTTTCTCTTACTTCCGCAACATACTAAATAATAAAACTCCGCGGCCAACGCAGTTTGTTCAACCATATTTCCACACGCCTATATCTGCATAGCATATTTGACCAACAAATACAATAAGGGACACGAAATCTTAAAAATTTGGATTCTAATTTGAATTTAAATATTTTTGTTATTGAATTCTGATTTCCGACTCACTTAACTTGGATTACTATTTTTCACCAATTCTGATATTAATTCGAATATACCCTATGAATATTCGGTTACACCGATTCTAATTCGAATACAGAGGCTCCGGCAGGTACAAAAATTCGGGATCCTTACCCGACCTTTTTCAAGTACATTTATTTATTCACTAACTAGCACCTTCAAGTATGAAACGGCTTGGAGGTTAGGGCACTATAGTTCGGGTTTAATCTAAGATTATCTTAGTGTGTTAGTGTTGCATTTTTGCCTTAAGTTATTGTCTGGCTACCTGCATTGCAGAACCTAATATGGTATGTAACTAAAGTGCTTAGGGTAATCAATTCCCTTTACTCTAAGTAAGTAAAGTGGACATTGTCCAAATAGCAAATAGTCAAGAGATTATTTGGATCATTATACTATCTTGTAGTTTGCTCCACTGTAAGTACAAAGAAGTTCGGCTAGGACGGTGGATCTTGTTGTATCGTCACTAGCCTTCGTTAATAATACATTCTCCCACTCTCCGAAACCTGAACAGTCTGAAGCTCATTCAATAAGTCAATAGGATTCCGCGTTTCAGCATAGTGCACAGACAGTATTTTCTTTAATTATTTTTGGAAATGCACAAACGCTTATTTATATCTACGTATGCACGCTACACCGCACCGGTACTTCTCATTTAGTTTAATGGTTTGGTTGGAAGTGCAAGTTGGAACTTGAGATGAGCTAATAGAGAATACCTTCCTTCTTCCAAGCATCTGAAAGCACATATTTTAAGTACAATTTGATTTCGGATTTCGGACTGAGAAAATTAATTTGAAAACATTCTAATTTTCTGAATACAGCTCCGGAGTCCGGACACTTATTTGTGACGACAATGATTCACATTAAAACTGTAGCACTAGCAATAACAGTGCTACAGTTTTAAAATAGTTGCTGTTTCTCAAATACCCGGAAGCTCGAAAGGATGGCAAAACATTCGATAACACAAGTTGTAAAGCTTGCACAACCTTTTTTACTCACGCAACTGTCTTCCTTATTCATTCATATTTCCATGTTCCGTGTTCACATGTAATAAACAAGTAAAAGAACCTCCTGACCATTACACGGCTGTACAGTACAACACAACGGAACAGACAGACAAGTCATTTAACGGCTCTATTGCTCTGCACACTGTAATCACACAAGACTGTTACCACGTTGATATTCATCACCACCATTAAATGAACATTGTTTCGGAAAGACTTCCTGAGAAAGACTTCTCGGAAAAGACGGAAGTTTATTCCGTTCTCCCATAAGACAAACAACCTGAAATGCAATATTAAGAACAGGATGTACTTTTGTAATGACTACTAATTGCATTGCATTGCTTGGCCCTTCTTGCCATACGATACAGCAATTAAACAAAATGTTTTTAGAAGAAATCCGGTGAACGAACATAAGGGGCAATAAGATCAAAAATCCCATGCAGAAGTAGCGTTTTCGAAATACCAATTTACCGTTTCATTGCATAAATGCAATGTCTGTTCCCCATCACCGCTTGCGTATTAACACGAGCACGAAAATATTCATAGCTATACAGTAAGCACTGTTAAGAAGGTAGCAGGTACCTCTTTATTAGACAAATACTGTATACAGTGTTTCAAAACAAGGATTGAATAAGATGCACGCATCTATCCATTTTCTTCTCTTCAACTGACACCAACCACCGCCTCATCTTACTTATTCAGAACTGGAAAGTTAAACAAGGCCATTAAAATTATTATTGGCACGTAGCTTGATAAATTGTAGAGGATCAACGGAGAGCGGTAGCAGGCAGCGTTCGATCCATGAACTCATGAGAACAGTAAAAAACGTACACAAGAATTCACACACAATTATTACACCGAAGATACGCACATACAATGGTACAATTTAATATTAGCAATAACGCCAAAGCCAACTTCATTATAAACTGTATTATTAGCAGACTATACAGCATGGAGTGGCATCCAGTTATTCCATGACTGTACTCTGACTCTGAGATGTTAACTACTTCAACTCCGCAATCAAGAAGCCGCGCATCAGGTGCATTTCCACAACAATACAGATAGCGTATCTACTCTCATACTTGTCTGTGTAGCAAAATAGCAATGATAGCTTTATAAGTTCAACTAATTAGTACAGCTTATATGTACACATTCTAAAAGATCGAAAAGGCTACGCATAATCCTGCCCATGAGATGAGATGCATTGTATTGTGTACAATATTTAGGGCTCCTGTGCATAAGTGATGGGATACATTGCTTTATTTACCTGTCTTAATTTTTTTAAAGGTTAACGAAATCAATGTGTACAAACAGCATCGATGGAGAGCTCTGGCGTACCTTTTAAGCTTCTAGACTTGTACCTACACATGGTGAAAATGGGTGTTGGTCTAGGCTCATTGAACCAAAATCGTTTCTGCTTATTTAATTGTTCTAACTGACCTTCGAAAAATTTTTAATCCAATTTATTTCCTACCAACGCAACGGTAGAATCTTATTTCTTCCAGTTAAAACGATTTTTTTCCATTTAAAAATTTTTAACGTATTGCTAGCTAAATTTTGTAATTTATTTCAGCAATAATTGTGATCAATCACATGCTCTCTCAAAAGTTTCTTTAAAAAGCACCTTGCCATCTCGTCGTCTGATAATCGTTTTTCATGGAAAGAATAATTATTTATCACAAACAACTTACAAAAGCTTGTTCAAAATTTATATGCTAGTTTTCACACAGTGCAGTGGGTCAAACTAAAAATAACTACTTTTACAGCATCGTTTGTTTAGACTCATCTTGGTTCATTTATCTCAAAATGTGGTTAGCATTCAATATACAAACTGTGCGTACACGTATTTGTATGTATACACAACGCGATAGGAATTCGATCGGAATTATACATATATCCGTTGGGAAGTAGATGACGGACTACTTCATTTTATGTAAAATGATTTATGAATTTTATTTTAATACAACAAGTGAAATGCTAATTTTTTATTTCAATATTCAAATTATTACGAACGTTGAAATTGTTAGATTTGATTTAGTAAAGTAAGCCAAGGTTGAAATGATTGACTTTGAAAGATCAAGTAAATTAATTGGACAAATAATTTTTTTTAAACTGACTCCCGAAAATTGTACAAATACGTCTGTGTTGCAACTTTGGAGCGTAACTATAGCCTGTTCTGATTTTTTGAGTTGCTTGAGAGAGTTCTTAGATTTTTTGAATAAAAAATTTAATTTAATATTAAAATTAACATTGGTTTCAGTGGACTCCATACCCATACCTTGGGAATAAATGTTTAAGTACTGTACTCGAATTCAAGACCGTATTTTTTCAAGCTTTCGAACCTCAACCTAATTCATCATCTAGTGAATAACTGCGTTAATTAATTTAATATTTTAATACAAAAATTAAATACGTTCCACTTTTTTAAGTGGCTTTAAAAAACATTACGTAAGCAATAGAATTACTGCATAAGCGAAAGAATTTTATCTGCTTTCTATAAACGTGGCAACACTGTTTCAAAAAAGTACTGTGTTGACATTATTGTGCCGAATCAACGCAGGTATTTCATTAAATTAATTTTTTTCCATAAAAATTTTCGATTTGGAAATAGGGCAAGGGCACTGCTGCACGCTGATCGTTCCCAGTTCCCACAGACACGTTCGCTATCGAATTTTGTAATGACAGAAGTGTGAAAATTTAGCAACTTTTGCTGTGCCTTATTTTAAGAGGGATTAGGGTTTTTAAGATAAAACAAGACCATTCTTATGAAAGATACGGTGGCTAAGACAATTTAAAATTCGAACCATTCTAAAATGCCAAAATCGTAACGTGAATTTCAATAGTCTTACAAATTTGGAAGCACATTGAGAAATTTTATCACCAGAAACTACCTCGAAGCTTTGGCCACATTGGGGCCAATTGTCAGCTTGTTAAGCAAAACTGATAAATTAGTTTATTGGCTAAAATTTCCCCTAAGTTGTAGTCTATTAAGACAACACGAAAAAATCGTTTTGGATGATTACTGCCTACCCTATGAACATCTTAAAAATCCCTACAAAAACCGAAAATTGAAATTCAGTTTTCCCATGTAATGAGATAAAGAAATAATAATTTACTTCACTGATACTTCAACAGTATTTGCCTTACGACACAGTATAGTATTAAATACTTTTAACAGATTTTAAAGGTTAATCATATTTGCGTATTAGTTTAGGTTTTCAACCATATAGATGATTATGTGCTATTTTACTAGTACCTCTACAGATATAATAATGTTCTCCAACATCTCCTTTGATAAACCAAATCTAGATGTAAACTCATCTAAAAATTTAGTTATTGTACCACGTGCTCCAATAAGAATTCCTATGACCTGGACCTTATTAAGTCGATATTTTTCCAAAACGTATGGGATGCAGGGCTCATTAGCAATTTTCCCGACATGACAAAAATCCGGCATGGTATAATGGAGAAAATTCGAGAACGGTTGCAAGACCTCAAGAGGTTACTTCTCTTTCTACGTTATTACCATAGGATACCACAGCAACAATGAAAGTGGGTTCTTCATTTCGCCACTTTTTTGTCGTTGGGCAAGTGTATAAGTAATTACTGCAGTTCCCCTTATTTACTATTTGTACTTAAGAGTTTTTAAAATTTTCATGTGCTCAGTTGGTTAATTACCTGAGAGTCAACATGTAAAGACACTACCAATAGTCTAGAGACCCCACAACAAGTTCTCAACCTCAACTCAATCATGGATGGAATCTCATTCCACAATTATTCATAAATATTAAACATCCAACACATAACGAACGGTTTTTTCAATTCAATACTGAAAAGTCGTCATTACAGAAGGGAGCAATCAGAGTACAGCGAAATGTAAACAAACAATTTTATGTTGAAAACCCTGGGAAGAATTTTAAGTCATGAGAATATGCACACCATGAGAATATGATACCAAAAGTTCCGCTCAAAGGTAGTCCGTAGTAAATAATTTATTTTTTATATAGCAGAGTACAGTAATGACAGTAAGCTCAAACTCTCTCTGTGACTCCTGCGCTTGTCCACATACATAACACAGGTATATCAGACAATCTGACAATCAGACAGTACCACTTCCCAGCACAGGTTATCACTTACGTCTTAAATACGTTCAAAAGCAGGATAATGCTGCAATTATTCTCCTTCGGTATAAAATGGTGAGAAACCCAAGGCAAAATAAATCCAAAGTTTCTCCGCATGTGAAGTTAGCAACAAAAGTCAAAAGGCCAAATGAAGCAATAAAAGAAAAAAAAATAGAACGACAGAATTTTAACGATTTTATCAGTACTCATGAAAGAATATTTTTGTTACACAACTTGTGTAAAACAACTGTACACGAATACTCACTGCGTAACTCAAATGAGAATTCAACCTACTTTAAGTGGTTGAGAAAACGCTGATTGGGGTCGGTATTATGATGAACACCAACTCGATTCCTACTTACTGCATTTAATTTCCTTCAGCCAGAGTTTAATAACGTTTACACGTAACTTAAGTTAAGTAAGTTTAGTTGTTGTCAGAACAGTTAAAAATCACAAAAACACCCGACAAACAATTACAAACAGTGGGTGCGTTTTAAAGTGCTAGACTTAGCGATTAGCGACTTAGCCAGACAAAGCCTGACACCTGACAGCCTAGAGTTGAAGAACACCGAATCCATTCCAGCAATAACTGTTCTAATATGGACGTACTTTAACAACACCGACAGTCTTGTTGGCTAAATCAGACGGTTGCTCACAGGAGTCTAGTTTTACCCATCGCTAAAACAGACGCTAGCTCACAAGCTAGCCGTTGCCTTATTTGACACAACAAGCTAGTAATTTTAGTGCTAGTTTAGGAGCAGTCAAAATTCAATAGGGGATTCACTGATTCACTGAAGTCGTAAATTTAACAACGCGCCCTGTATTTAACTAACGGATTTTATAATAAATTATTGTAAATAAAATCAATAATAATGGTCCTAGAATCCCTCCGACACGTTCCACAGAGAAACAATCCCTTTTGGAGATAATCTTTCCAGAAACAGAAATAATTCTCGCGTAAACTGGTAAAATGTGATTACTACTATTACTACTAAAACGTGTAGCATTTTCTTCAAAAATTAAATTATTAACTATACCAGGTCGCAAACATGAATAAATACAGAGGGCAGGTTCCTGGCGGGCTCGGGCTTTAAATAAATACTACTCAGAGGTTTATTTCGGGCCTTAGGTCTTAAGAAATTTTCTTAACGGGTTTTGGTCGGTTAATCCCGCCCCGCGATCCCGTGGACTTTCATAATCCTGACGACATTAACCCTGCCAAGGCTTAAGATAAACCCGACAGCACGCAACGAGGCAGTATAGTTTCCACAGCAACAAATACACATTATTGCATCTAGAATAAAGTAGACCAACCAAATTGTGTGAAAATATCATATTTATTTAATCAAATTTGAAACGGAACGAAATGACTGGTTTCCCTAAATATTCTGAGCTGTTCAATGACAGAATGAAGTAGAATGTGGAATCACAGCAAAGATAAAAACTAGCCTCACCCCACTACTTCCGACTGATATGGGAAACTCTTCTCTAATTGGCTGTTTTTTCATTTTTCTTTGTAAAGCAATATGTATTCTGTTGTTGTCACAATTTGGATTTCTGGGAATCGGAAAAATAAGCTGGCTAAAAAAACTAGAAAATTATTTGTTAGAGAAGAACAAATCAGTTATGAAACAATGAAGTCAGTTTCTGGGGATTGGGACCTAACATAATCCAAAACAATGAAATCAATTTCAATGGATTGTTGTAATAATTAAATCCATGTTTTGCGAGTCACCAACCGTAATTGCTTGAACTAATTAGGATAAGGAAGGCTAGCATTAAAATGAAATTACTTAAACGAAACTCGGTTCGAAAGCTGCAAAATAGTATTTTACTTGATTTTACTATTGACATTGACAATGATCCTGAGGGATTAAAGTTTCGTGTTGTCGAGATTATCATCTTGAGATAAATTCCGCCGGATAATCGTCGCCGGGATTATCTCGAAGTCTCGAAGCTATGTGACAAAATAAATGTTTAAAGTTAAACTAAGTAGCTTATGCGGAAACAATTGTTGAACAACTACGTATATTAATATCTGCATCTAAAAATGACTTATTTGTACACCTTGCAGGTGTTTTCTTGATTAAGAGCATCCTGTTCAATCGGTATTGAATAAATTGAATTTGAATTGAAAACTAGAAACTTGTAAACAGTTTGGAATTCCTAAGAGCTGTGCCATTATTAGAGCTGAGAAACAATGCCTATTATTACCGGTTAATTTGTTAATAGACATAATTTTGAAAAATTCTAGAAGCCTTGAAATTAGACTCTGCACTTTGTTGTTTGCCGTTTGCGAACCCTGAGTTCAATTTGTGGTAAACACCACTGCACCTGCATACGTTATCACGATTTCGTTACATACATAAACTAAGTTTCAATAATATTAATTACTAGAAAAAGGCCATCCCCAGAAGCGGATGAGAACATTCTCATTGTCAGTACAGTTCGTTTTCAAGCAAAAAAACAGCGATAATAATAAAATTATAAGTTTTTTGTTATTACTTGAAGCTTTGAGTAAAAAATATCGAATAGAATCAGAACGTTACTGTTTGCGCTTTACAACAAGTAATGTGCTTATACGACAACAATCATCCAGCCGATGAAGCTTTTAGTAAATAAGATTATTATTATAAAAAAGAAGAAATTTGTACAAGCGTAACAGTCATTACTTCACCATACGCGTACCCATACCCTTCATTACCAAACAACTCAAGTTAAGCATAACTGGCATAATTTTTTTTATTATGTCAGTTATGCTTATTCTTAATTGTTGATGTGTCACTGTACTGACAGTACAAGATCTCCACCCACGCTGGGAATTTAATATAACCGATATATTTATAGATATACAAATCTGTAGTCTGCAATCCCCGTTACATTGTGGCTGTTAGACACAAGGACACTAGATGAATATATCTGTGGTGTTAGCATTTTCATTTTGAATGCAACCGTGACAACGAACACTATTATGATACAGCCAACAGTTTCTGAAACGTCGTTGCATACATACTACTAATAAGTGATCTAGGAATATACTGCCACAGACCAAAGATTATTCCTAAGTTTCATGATAAAATTTTGTACTTTAATAACCGAATGCCATCGTGAACTTGTTCATGAGATTTATGGGAGCTGATAATATCAAAACTGATGGATGTATTCATTTCTGTTTCATTTCTTCCGTTTACATGTATATCAACATTGGAATATCTGTTACTACGACCCCCCCCCTAAATTATAAACAACAACGGCAAAAATTGCTGTGGCAGCTTCACATGTTCTATACACTTCTAAATTCGTCGGGGTTGTTGACAAGTAATTTGTAATTCACAAATTTCGAAAAAAAAATTGTTTTCAACACTCAGATATCGTAAAATATTTCGATAATCGAAAATACAAGTAAACTCTGCTTGTTTCGCTAGGACTTGCACGACAATCTTTATTTAAGCTGCTTAGGAATTCTAAAGCTACAAAAATTTCCTTCAGTCCAGTCTTTAATCTTTAAGAAAGTGTCTTTGATATTCACATTTTCTAATCTACGAGAACGTAGATGCAGCCATACGTGTAGAAGCTGGCTTTTAGGTCCACCTTTCCGGATTTACGATAAAACGAAGTTTGCAAAAATTAACGCTGAATGTGCACTAAATTCTTAACGCACTAAAGCCAGAACATTACTTCCGTCAAAACGTTGTCCACCTGAGCCAAAACTTTAAGCACAGTATGACATATACGAAGCAATCAAGGCTTTGATCCAAATCTAATCCAAAGGCTAATCCATACGTCTTTACGAATTTTGAAGTTAGCCCTCTCCTGTTCTTGAACCTGATTAGCTCATCCTCTTATACTGAGGGTAAATGCAGAACTTTGTAATCGTGTCAACTAAAAAGCTATTGTTTTAGAACATCTTTACCATTTGAAAACGAATCTATCTGTATACTTCATAAAATTACGGCAGAAATAAACTTCGAAAAGAACAGCTTGAGAACAATTTCAATAAGTGTTGTTCGACAAACTTGATTACCTTCTGATAGTTCCAAGTCCAATTCAGCAAGTTTTTCTCGAATCTCTTGTGGAAGCATTGTGACATCTACACTAGTTTCAGCAGCCATGATTTCCGAGAAAAATCCCCAGTCAGTCCTTTGATGGCTTCTACAGATCTTGTCTAAAGTTCGTCCTTAACAGTTGATGTTCCCCTCGATTTTTTCTGCTCGCACTTTATGACTCAAGAACCCCAAAATGCTGAAAACAAAGGCAGTAAAACATGATCCAGTCATTCATAAACTAATTTTGAGTAACTATTTCTCCGCTTTTCAAACTCACCATTGTCGCCTAGGAGAACAGGACAGAGATTTACATACAACTCCAATTATTAGCACCGCTTTCACGATTCATATAGTATGACTCACTCTGCAAACAACACAATACGAGGAACCATCAGTTGTTTGATGACTTGGAAAACTTGAACAGGATTTAAAAAATTCATTTCAAAATGGTAAGCATAAACCAGGATAGTCCTGGAAGAAGCACTTTCCAGAAAAATCCGCGATCGTAATTTCAGTCACTCCCAAACTACATAAACAATATAGGAATTGGGCTCGCGAGTAGATGCTCAATTGACTAATAGATGAGTGTTAGTCATTGTCTAATGATGAGACATTCAACGATATTTCAGCGATCACAATATAGAACCATCTTTATTCATTCATTCGACAGGTAGTGTAAAAATCCGAAGAAATAAGTTAAAATATACTGAGGACATGTCGATCACAAGAACTGCCATGACTTGAGCTGACAGAAGGCAAAATTACTTCAAACTGGGATTTCCTCCGTAAATGGAGAACCCACTTAAACACACTTCTGACAATTCTGATTCTGCAGAATAATAAACCAAGGCGAAGGGTCTACCAATTTATATTAAAGTGTACTTATTTAGTGAATCAATGTGATGTGATAAATATATAAGTTAGCAGTGTGGAGCTTCCCTTAGTCGTCGCTACGAAATATAAGCAGCACTCTCTCTCCCACTATTGAGCTTCAGTATTACGTACAGGCTGAGAGACTCTGTGGAGTGCCGAGTGCCGACCCTCTCACGAAGCGGCACGGACAGTCCATTTACACCTTCAACTCAGTAATGAGAGATAGCGCCTCCATCCAATATCCCATCGCTCCTACCGCTCATGATTCGGGTTTCCAATTTTCACGCACGCGGAGACTTAATTAATTATGCATGTAAGTACACTTAAGTATACTTACTGTTATTATTGATATTTTATTTTTTGTTTTTATACATTTCAAGACTTTCAAGAGTATAAGGTATGAGTCAAATAAATACAAATCAAGCTCGAAGAAAGTAGCAATTAGAATTGCAAGTACATAATACACCAGGCAGCCGTAGTGTTTTATGTGAATTGTTGGCGTCAGCCAGTATTACCATTACCCCAACTGGCTCCTCAACACACAGCTCCTTGAGGTGCAATGCGAGACTTTTTTAGCGTTGAAATGTCTATATTCATTTGTATAATTAAAGCAGATTGAATAAGTATATAACATAAGTACCTATGAAATACAAAGCTTGGATGTGTGCCCTTTCGGGCGGACATCATTTAATTATTATTATTCCATAAACTTAATTTTTAATAAACGTTTCCAATTTCCAAGTAAATACAAGCAACTGTTTTTATATAGAATATACACAAAACTTTAATAATTACATATTTTATGTGATGTTGTGAGCGTGGGAAATCTGTCCCCTTGTGTCCTCTTAAGCTGATTCTTGCTTTAAGAGGATTGTATGCTTAGTTATAGGAAGTATCATCTTCGTTAGCACAATAAATAAGCACAAATTAAGAGGACATAAGGGGACGGATTTCCTACGCTGGATGTTGTAAAAGCCTGAAGAAAGATCCAGGGATACTGATAAATGACCAATAAAGATACTAAATAACGTAGCCGACTAATTTTATTGCAAATTGCTATATGTTTGAAGTCCATGATTGAAGACCCAAAATGCACAAACGGTTGCAAGGATACTTGAAATTTATTGGAATCTTAATCTTATGGAAAATGTTTTGGGACATAAAGTAGGAATTTTTGGGAGGACAGTAATTGGGGGAAGATATGATACTTCTCATTTCCTGCCCTTTCACTTCTCGGAATTTCTCATTTGTCTCATAATAAATGTAGCATTTTTATCATCTTGCCAAAATACATAAGCTACATGTTAGTTCTAGTACTATACGTAAAGTGACTGTAAGTATTAAAAAAAAAAATAATAATAGTTTTATTCGGGTCGATTATTTGGCCTAGGCCCTTACAACCAAAGTGACTTTAACTGCTTATTTACTTTACAGGTATAAGCGTAAAACAAACAGAACTGCTTGTCAGTCAATTTACTTTCCATTGAAGGGTACACCGAGGGGGGGTGGATTTATACTGCTTAAACGAAAAAAAAGGTAAAATTATGGCCAATGGTCACAATTATGGTCCTAATTATGGTCCTAATTATGGTCCTAATTATGGTCCTAATTATGGTCACGATTATGGTCATAATTTTGGATTACATCCAAACTCCAATTTTTCATAAAATTTAACCTACCAATCTAAACTGTACTGGGAACAGTGTGGCTTGATACGAATTTCTTAATTCAATGAATAAAAAAGGGATCGTTGTTTCTTTTACATAATCGCACCAAAAATCAGGGATATGTGGGAAAATGCGTAATTTTATTATAGTTATTTGTGGAAAACATAATTACGAAGATTTTTGTATGGCAAGTAAGCGACAGTTGCCTCAAAAAGTTTTTTAGTATAGTTCAAAATGCCTAAAGTTTGCCAAACTTTCTACCTTTTTAAACCCGTACTTAATAAATTGATACGCGACCCTATTATGGTCAATACCGTCGAGCTACTATGGTAAAATTTTATAAAAACGTCAAGTAGGTAAATATGCTTTCATAAAAATCTACCAGAACATGTAAAGCCGCACTTAAATTTTGAGGAAAGTTAAAAGGGTTCCAAGTAAAAATGAAAATCCTTTTTACCCATAATATAGACCTTTTTGATTTAAAATCACAAAAATTAAAACTAAACATGGCTTGTGGCAGGGTTAGGAATAAGCTTCATAGGGTAAATAAGAAGTAGTGTCATTAGTACTTAAGAACAGTGCTTTAATTTGTAACAATCATTTATATAAAAGTTAATGAAGATAGAAATATTATTTAAAATATTGTAACTATTATACTGAGTCAATAATGGCTACTTCTATTGAGAAGCAGTGTCAATAAAGTCTTTCTCTCTCTTACGAATACAATGATTTTTATGCGCTCTGAAAGTTTAAAAGTAAAACCGAAAATTCCCACCCCCCAAAAGCCGTTTTTGTTACATGTGAATGAAACGTCGAAAATCCAGTATTGAGCGCCATTTAAATTTCTGATTTTTGGATTTCGATCAAATTTCGAAATTTTCAGAATTTAAAAAAAAATCCAAATATGGATTTGCAGGCAAGGGATATGGCAAAAGAGTGTTTATATCATAGTAGCAATCCATTAAAAATGTAAAACCCATAGATCATGGGGTGACATCAATAGTACGGCTGCTTGTCAGACATGGGTCAGGAGGAGACGTAGAACAAACGTGACCATGTTCGGGCAATTTTACGTGAAATTATTGTCATCAATTTTACGCTACCTTTATTTTCCTTAATTTTGGTGTCTTATTGCAGGTGCAACGAGGGCTTTATATTTACCCTAAGACATGTGGTCAAACTCCATAAGAAAATAAGAAATATTCGTTTTGACATGAGTAAAAATTCCATACATTTATTTACATCTAATCGCATATATTCCCATGTATTTGTAAGTAAGTATCTGTATTTTTGCTCTTAATATCTACTTAATACTTTTAAATCTTTTAGAAAGATGCTGTATGTCTGTAAATAAGCAACTATAATATGTTGTTCTAAGGGAGCAATGAGAGGTGAATTGAAATAAGGATATGAGAAATGAAATAATGCTCGCTTTAAAAGTGGAATTAAACAAGCGAATAGAAACAACACAATGAAAACAAAAATAGCAAACGAATCAATTTAGTTAACAAGACTTTTAAATTCATTTAACAAAAATGACTTCAATGGCGAATCCTTAATCTTTGCCGCTAATTGGAAAAACACTTTTGCCGAGTAGAGCGGTTTAGCACAATTACGCGTGTACTGATTGACATCAGGAGTAGCCGCATGTTTGTTATACATACATTAATTTGTAAAAAAAAAACTCTTAATGCGTTGTTGTAATATACGTTTCGTATACAACGCTACCTTGTTGACGTAAATGTACAGAATAAGCGGGTTCGTTAGGAACGATCGCTGTTGTTAAATACATACTCCCGGTTCGGAAAAACTTACCTGGTAGGTATAACGCCTTCATTTTTCTAAATGTTTCCAAACTTGAGGAAATTTGCAGCAGCCCCTTCACAATGACTAATCAGCTTAGCTTAAGAAATCTGTAAAATGCAGCAATGCAATGAAGTGACCACATTGTCACAGCGCAGCGGGGTAACCTTTAGATTCCTATACGAATTGAACGATAAATTAAAATGACATCGATGAGGGACTTTTTGGTAACGATATGAGACAATTCCAAGATCTGTTGGAGGTTATCTTCAGACATATTTGTAAACATTCATTTCCTGCCAACCACATGTCTGCATAGACTCATATTGCTTTGAAAAGATATTGCTCTGGGTGCCTCTTTGAAATTGCAGATTTTCCTTTGTGAGTACTGTTGTACAGATGTCCAAAATCTACTACGAAAATCTTGCCATGCCACACAATTGTGAGGATGTGAATGGATGAATGTCATTCAGGGCAGGTGGAACATGGAAGGAATGGCTGACTCAACTGAATCCGCTATCTGCCTTATTGAATTGTACAGAATCTATTGGAAAGATTCCTTTCAATGGATCACATCGAATTTCTCGAAAATATCGACGAAAATGATTTTGATGAAATTTTGTCCTTACCTTAATCATTTTGGTGCCAAGACACTATGTAATCAATATTAGATATGTATGTTTTTGGTTAAATTAATTATTATTTTGGTTTTAAGGACTCCATGTTAAGCTCGTGTAGTACTTTAGGAAAATTAGGTGCTGATTAGGTCAATGGTGTGAACCTGCAAATAACGTTCCTTTTATTTTCATTCAAACTGTCATCACAGGTATAGTACATAATCAAAAATGTAGAACAATTTTGGAATTATTATAAAAATCGTCGTTTACTTGCTGCTTGCTAATGAAAGGCTACATCATATAAGACCACCTTCACTGCATCAACGAAAACATACACAAAATAATGAACAGACGAGCACTTAAGCATAAGCACATACTTAATTCTCGTTATAATACCGTTTGTATGGCCCAATGTAGTCCACCTTATCACAATTCAGTAAAAATTTTACATGAACTTTATATTTTAACCGGCAAATTATTATGACGAATTGTTCAAACTTCGTGCAACTTAAAGCTATACTTTTTCTCTATATATTCTACTTTAATTATTAGAAGTTTTTACGCTGCGCTGATAGTATTTACGCATCAAAAATAAATAGTCTAACAAGACTTTAAACCTCAGCTGTACTACTGACAATTGCACGACGTTGTTAGTAACTACAATTTTGAGCACCCCGTTATAGTATATTTCATATGCTAGTGACTCAAAATTGCTAATTCATGAATTATGCATGATTCGCGAATTTTGAAGCCCATCGTTACCATAGATAGCAAAATAATTAAGGAGATCTTGGTTCCCCTATGCTACCTTATTATTAATAGTATAGAAAGCACACATTTTAACCAAACCCATTAAACGATGGCTACCAACCGACTTGTGAGAGATCAAATTAGAATTTTTTTTCTCAACTGCAAAAACACAGTTATCGTTTGGTCGTGTGCAAAGCTTTCTACATCAGAAACATTTTAAGGATTTAACTCTCGATTTCGAAATTCCATATCTATCCAATCCTATTTCGATTGTCGTTATATCTTGGGCGTGCTGACCAGTAAATGGTACACAAAAGGGCCAGCCTAAATGAACCAGATAATGTTTACCCAACGTTGATTGATTCCAATCAAAACTTCTGCAATCAAATATCCTTTTAACCAAAAACGTTTCACTCAAATGCTGTTTCAGACAATAATTTTTCATTTAATATTTGTGTGTTATAAAGTATTTTCATCCCATATATGTATTTGCACCAAATCATTTTCAGCTAATATTTATTTTAACCATTTATTCGCGACCGTAACGACTCAGTCAGGCTCTAAACACTAAATCTCAGAATGAAATTGCATTAAATTACGCGAATCTATAAAATTTCATTCTTCTACCCTGACTAGACCGGCCACTGTAGATTTATGGATGTAGATTTATTTACAGGGCGTAAACAGGGGTACATGATTTTGAAAATCCACCAGGCCCTATAGGATCCCTTAGCATAGAAAGTTGCTTTCGAAAGGGACAATAATAGAGATGTTGCTGTAAAAGCGGTTTTTTTTACTATGGCCTCTTCTGGTTTTAAGACAGGGCTAAAATTTAGAAAACTTCCCGCTATATACTTTTCCTTGCTTAAGGACCTTATATCCAGCCACACTATGCAGCTAATACTGTGGAGGTAGTGTTTTGAAATTCTGCAAAACGTTGCATCATACCACGAAGTATAAAACTAATAAACTAACCTTACAAAACCATTACAAACTCAGCCATTGGGATTTTGGACGGAAAACACAATTTTATTTGTTTTGAATTTCGAATTTTTGTTAAAATAAAATCCATTCCACATTTAGGCGAAAATTAAATGCCGTAAATAAACAATTCTGCATGGTTTATTGTACTATATGGTGTGAAGAAGAAATCTACATCCGGGCCTATAGTGGCCGGACTAGTGAGATTAGACGAGTGAAATTTTACAGAAACGTGCAATTTTGTATGATGTCTCAATGACTGAGTGTAAACCATTGTAATTCTCGGTAAAATCTGAATGTCCGCCAAAACGGCCAAACTGACCGTTTTGAGGTTTGGAATTTTTATTGTTTTTGGTTATTCCTTTGTCTGATTAGGGTTGCTCTTTGTCTGATTAGGGTTGCTCTTTGTCTGATTAGGGTTGCTGTGAAACTTCAGGTTAGTGTGTTGAAGCTGACAGGCACGAGGGTAAAAACTTTATGGTTCACATACGTGGTCAAAAACTCGTTGTGTGGCTTGTGTGAAAAAGTTTTGTAAAAATTTGTTGGTTCAACTCTATTTGGGCGAAACTTAAAAAGTAGCAAAAATCCTGAAGTCCAGTTAGCCAGCTGCCGGCTCCCGTGCATTAGATAACAGACTCAACTCCTTCACATCAACTTGAATTCGCCGTGCAATAAGATCAGAGCTAAGAGGCTAATGGTGATTTGGCAGTTCATAGTAAGTACACGGATACTGCCAAATTTAGTATCTGCTCGACATTAGAAAAGTAAAAGTTGAGCAGGGCAGCTGTTAATTATATTTAATCCCCTGCTACGATCTTCGTGCGACTTGAATTGCGTAAGCCAAATCCCATGGATATGGGTTAGCTGGCTTGAAGAATACCAAAGGTACACAAGAGTGCCTTTTAAATTTACATACAGCATTCAGTAACACTTCCAGACCACATTTCGTCTCCATTTGCTAACGCCTTTACTGACAGCTAACATTGTGATATCGGTAGTGGACGCATTGTGCATAGTCAGGGTATCGTTTTAGCTTACAATAATAATTATTAACTCCTACACATACTTGGAACTAAAAATAAATTCAACACGAATTGCAAAGGAAGACTGTTAAAAGACAGAATCGTAAATATCCTCTTCTCGGGTGGAAGGATTCGAGGAAGAAAATGTTCCTGATAAGGTGCCTGAGAAAGCTCCGTCGCTTCCTCCACCACCCTTGAGCAAACTTGACATGTTGGAAGCACTTTGATGTCGAGGAACAGTCAGTCTATGGAAATTCATGCCTAAACTATGAATGGGATTTACATTAAGTTTCATCGTTAAAGCGTCCGCAATTTCAGAGTAAATATTTTCTTCCTCCGTCACTTCATCAAGAACCCGGCCGTACGGAAGGTCAAGGTTATTTGAATCGCGGGAACTCCTATGCTGATGAGTACGACTGTTGTGAAGACTTACATTAGTTGATGGGGACGGAGCATGCTTAATATTCGAGCGTGGGAGAATGTCTGGAATGGAATCCACTTGTTCCAGTTGAGCAAGTTGCTTTTCTTTATTGTTACGAGTTTTACCGTGTTGACCTTTGTTCATGAAATTAAATAAAGCTGACAATTTTTTTGTCTCCTCCTCCTCTTCATCTTGAGTAAGACTGAGGGAGACACTTTGAATCTCGACGTTGAAAGACTTTGATCGACGAAGTGGGTCTTTACAATTTCCTAAAGGCGAACTTGTGGGACGGAACAGATGTGACAATTTCGAAGGCGGTGGAGGTGATGAGCGGCCTCGAAGCATTTTATTTTTCTTCAGAAGTGATGTCGATGAAATCGTTCCACCAATAAGTTTATTCCGGCATGACCTTATTTGTCGCTTCCAGTTGTCTGCTTCCAAATTACAATATTTCAGGGCAGTTTGGTAGCCCGTTGATTTTGTAAATAGATCCTCGCTAGTCATTGCGGAAATCATTAGGTCACTGTCAATTTCTAGTTCAAATAAAATCGGCCTGTCTTTCAGTAGAGTACAGGCTAGAATAACTTCATCCGTATCTACACTTTCTATCTGCAGGGTTCCTGTAACGCCACAAAGTTCACATATCATTCAGTATCACTCATTGGCTTTCAGAGATACTAACAATAAGGCTAATGACTACTAATGACTAAGATTATACGAGTACAAAATCAGTATAATAGTTTTATTCAACACACCCCAGAAATCCGGAATAGCATTCGTCATGCTACCGTACACCATCCTAGCTTTCGCTGGTAGTTTCTGGGTCTTAGCTATCGCACTAAGAGGATAAATATGCTGGGGGTTTCGTCCACCTCGTGGGGCAATGGGATAGAAAATCCCGGTCGCCCAAAACGGAATGAAAATTGGCTGCAATTGAAAATACAAGTCAGTAAAATATATGTACATTTTTGTATTTAAGCTAACAACCTACAACTTCATAATCCACCAAAAGAGAACAGTTTGAGTAGCATTTGAATTTGAGCCCATTAGTGGAAATATTATACGAGTGTCTAATTTTACTGGGAAAATATCTAGGCAACTTTCTAGAAAACTCTGCTCTGCGGGTGTCGGTAAACCCCACGGGAAAAATCTAAGTAAGACACGGATCCAAGGGAATGTTGCCAAATGCACCGTACCAAAGGTACACGCATCCATGGAATACGTACCCCCGTACCTACGGGATTCATAACCGATTTTACGGGATATTTACCTTGTTTACTGCACTTCCCGAAAACTGAATTCAATAATTAAGGTTAGGTTAGATCCCAATCTAAGAAAACTGAATTAATTAATTGAGACTATTCAAAAAAAATATTTTGTTCCAAATCCGGTTCAATTTTACCCTACCGTTCGGCAATAAACCTTTTCGGTGGCATACGGAAATAAAATGTTTTTCAGGCTTGTACATACCTCGTTGTCATGACTTAGACACTGCACGTACTGGATCTGTGGGGCTTGCTGCGGTGTACTTGATAAGGATCTGGCTACCAATCGTCCGCCAAATCCTCCTAAGCTTCCCCCAAGGAATTGAGTACCTTTTGACACACTTTGGTGACTGAAATATGAACCACATTTTTTGCTTGCGCCACTCAAATCCGCCCATACCCCTAAGAGCCGCAGGACAGAACCCGCTTTCATTGTAGACCTGGTGTACACCGACTTCCCACCGGCTTCTACGGTTTCAAAAGCCTTTTATTAACATTTAATAAGACATTCTATGTGTGCAACACAAAATATCCACGAAAATATTTTTTTTCCTATCTTCCAATAAGAAACTGCACGCAACTGCTTCTCATTTTTCATACCATTCGATTCCGTTAGCTTGTAGACGGGCACGTCAAATTTGGTGAGGAATGCTGGCACCCTCGCAGCCGCTACCTGGCCCATGGACGTCAGCATCATAGCACACTCCTTCCCATCTTGGCTAAGCATGGAAAACCATCCTATAAAAAATTAAACATACGTTTACACAGTTAATTCGCTAACCCGAACCCGAGGTTTATGCCTAATAACGTTAATTTTTTCAGCTTCAACAATAAGAGTAAGATGCTGAACATAAGAAACCGCCTCTACGAAGTTTGCAATGATGGCCGCCAGAAAGCTGGAGTTGCTCATAAATAGGGTCTCTCTTTAAACTTTGTATGTGAACTAAACAAATAAAGTCGAAGATGGTTGATAACTCCGTCAGACCTTAAAAGGTATAAAGTGGAATATAAGCCCCAATTTTTTTTATTATACTCCCATAACTTTTCAACTGTACGTTTACTTGATAAAATGTCAATCAAAAGTAACTTAATTTTACAATACACATGTATAATTCGGCAAATATTTAATAAAATTTTCTCTTCTAATATTATTCTATTATCACGGTGTTACTGGGGGAGACCAGTCTTTTTGTACTGACCTGGATATAACAAGTTAAAAATATCCTTGAATTCAATTGTATAAAAATATAAAACCAGAAGTTAGTTGTGATATCAACGCGGTTCATATAATTTTTGAGGTAAGAAAGTAAGAATAAGGAAAATAAGAAGAGGCAAAGGAAGCTGTTTCAAATATTGGCTGGTGTGACTAACTTAGCATGACTAAATTTTTCTTATGTTACTGTTGAGCCACATAGCTGGCGAGCAATAATGTCACTAATATTTCTGAAGTAAGAGCTAACAGCTTTTCCGTGAATTGAGTGGCGTTTTTGCGCGGTGCGTGGAACAAGTAGACTTTGAAAAAGTGAGAGCTTATCCCACAGCGTTACACTTCGGTTCAAGTTTAAAACTTCTTCAAGAGAGAATTACTTCTTACTGAGCGTAAGTGGGGAAACCATAACGAAATCTAAATCCTCTCAATTTCCTTACCGCCCAGTCGCACGTTTTTCTCTTTTCTAAATACATTTCACAATTCTTGGCACATTTTGTCGAAATTATATTCTTCGGAAGTAGCTGCAGTGAAATCTCTTTATAACATTCACGCGAGTAACCGCGATTTTATGGCCACTAAAATAATGGCTGTCATGTAAGGGCTACGTGCGTTTAAATGAGAAATGAGCACATAAAATGCTTTGATTATAGCAAGACTGCCGTTATATCGAGGTTTCACGGTAACTTATGAACTTATGACTTTTACTACCTCCTTCATTTCATTCTTTTTATTTTCACATTTCCACAACTTTTATCTCTAAGCTCATGGATCATGTAATTAAATGTATAGGAGTTTGTTCTACCGAAATCTTAAGATGATGAAGGACACACGTTACACGTTACCATGGTCGTTTAAATTGAAAATGGAATGAAGTTGGGTTGGGTAATACAGAATTTGCGGCGGAGAAGCTTAAACAATACCGAATCTGACCACCTCGTAAAAGGTGTAGCAACTAAAAAATCCTGATTACATCCGGTTTATCGGGTGCTGGCAATGAGCGCAGCGATGAGTGTGAATTGTTGGAAACTTTTTCAAAAATTGAAATCCTATTGCTCTTCTACATTGAAAAGTATATTTAATGGCGTTTCCTGCATTGCTCTGTAGCTATTTTAACGAAAACGTTTTTCTAGAGACAACATGAAACTTGAGACCGTTCTGGGGTTTAATTGGAGATCCTATCAACTGCGAAGTTCCCAATATTTCATATTTCGGCCTGTGTTTTTTTTTGCTGATTTTAGACATGCAACTGTTCCACTCGTGTCCCTAGGATATCTTACTCGCAGGAAAACCCAAAATATTGTTTTAATTTTTTTTCGAAATTTCAAAATTTGATAAAATGAAAACCTATTGCTAATTTTCATTGAAAAGTAGTTCTCTCATAAAAAATGTTCAGTGTATATCAGCCTTCAAATAAACCCGGTTGTTAAAATGCATTTTACAATTTAGGGTCACTCTGTATGTGTGCTGAAGATGAAGATGTTATATAGCAATAAAAACCAACAAAAAAATCCTTGCGAGACTTTTGCGAACTCTCACTTTCTTCTTCTTAAATTAAAGATTTTAAAGCACCCACTCCTCAGCCTTGACCTCGAGAGTGCGTTCCAACTTTTCCGGCACTTGTCAACATCTATCAAACTCTCAAACGTGTCGAGATGAATGATGCATGAACCCAAACCCTCGTGACTCATCGATGGAATGACCAACCTAGCTAAATAATCCTTGTTACGCCTGATTCACATGGATGTGTAATAAAGGCTTGTCGCCGACGATTTTTCTTATTACTTGCTATCGCTCAAACATTTAATTAGTAATAATATCCAACGGAAAAGTAGCCAAATCAAGACACATCTATCCCGGCAGATACTAAGTATCCGTGTATATAGCATAATTTTTAAGACGTACTATAGCCCACCCAAGTATGTACTTTCCATACATACTTTACTAAAATTGCGTAAGTAAAACGATATATAAATAATGTTGCAAAAAATGTCCTACTTTAGCAACCGTATTTTAACAGCTGGGAAATGTTAGTTCAACACAGACAGTTTTGAACATCACGTTTTGTTTTTTTGAAAACCAAGTTTTGAAGATTGGTCACGCGTCACGCTGAGCCTTGTTGTGAGCATGTCTGGTCTATTAATGGCAGCCGGTAAATTATTTGACGCCAGCAAGTGAGTAAATAAGTATCTAAAAATAAGTACTTTAATCTCTATGAGGGAGCAAGGAAAGTTTAAGTTAGGGTGTACGCACTTACTTAGAACCTATAAAAATTTTCCCTCGTAAAATTTTTTACGGTACGGAAGAAAGAACTCACATAGAAACCCTTTGTCACCATTGAAAGGGATGAGCATTAAAGACTAAACCATATAGGTTTCTTCCGATTCACGGTAGAAAAAGGTTCTATGTGCGCACACCCTCACGTACTGGACTTATTGATGTACTTGTAAGGTTCCAAGTATTGAAATACGGCTAATAATGAAAACAATGCTGGGCAACACATAATCATTACCTGGGCAGGAATCAGGAATTACGACTCGGCAACCCACTTCCTTCAATTTCCCACTCTTCGAAGGCTTGAGGCATTTTGCGTGAACTTTGGCCGTGCGGTACTTTCTGTACAGGAGTATAGGCTGGGTTATGTCAACATCAGGTGGGAGGAGAAGAGCCCGAATAAGGCTCACATTCTCACAATTCGTGACACGAACTACTCGAGGTAGAGGAAAAGAGCGTATGAATTCTCGAAGCAAGTACATCTCGGGACTCCAGGAAAGGAAATGGAACCGTGAGCTGGTCGTACTATCCGAGTCAGACTGGCCTGACGGATTATTCTTTGGAAGTAACTTCTCGCTTGACGACATGGCTCACAAAAGATTTTATCCTTGTATGGGCCAAAATCTATCTTTCTCACAGGCTGGAGAGTCCACTTATATTAAATCCTCCATCCGATGCATTTGGAAACCAGTTTTCATCATTTTGATTGATCTCTCCACCTCAAAGGACTGACTCGATAGTACATTGGCTCAGTTAAACTTCTTCCTTTATGGTCGACGGTATAAAATCTCTCGGGTTTACAAAATAATACCGTAAATCGTGACAGCAGTTGCCTATTTCAGGGTAGTTTTTTCCAGACCTAAAACCAAGAAATCATCAAAATAAGGGCTCAAAATTTCACAAGTAGATTGAAAAAATAATGAAAAATAGTATGATTCAGGAGGACCAGATCTCCCTGATAATTTGTCACATAACTGTTTGACGTTTGGCATTACCATCCTTGGTCATTAAGGTTTGTTCAACACAAAGAATGAACATAAATATTATTTATGATGACATGATGAGTAAATAACAGAGTTTACTACAGCTAATACAATTAATGCGATCGACAATAGCTTAACCCCACGAATTTCGAAATAACCATGAGCACTCCCTCCACAAACTCCAATGGAGCCTTATATATATATACCAATAAATATGAACTTTTCAATAATGAACCTAAACTATGATGAATCCTTTTTTGGGCACTGGAATCTAACCTTACCTTACTATTATTAGGAACGTAGTTTGCCTTGTTGTTAAGTCCGTTGTTCTATCCTATATATTCCACAGAAAATCATTTTCTTTAAAATTTAGCTTATGTTTTTTATAACATTATTTATCAGAAAATACAAACGATTTAAATAAGTATTTTTATGAAGTTTGCTATACACCTTTTTTAACCTCTCAGGTTGTCACAAATTTTTGTTTACTTTCAAGCAGACGTGTGGCAAACGCATTGAATTATTGTTTGTCACCAAAAATAATCTGTACGATGGCTGACAATGACTCAATGAGTATTTGCATATTAAATAACTATTTCATGCTAGACAATCCACAAACTCAAAAAACATTGAACCTCAAGAATGACATTGTCAAACTAGATTTTAAAACTCTTAAGTCTCCCTTTCAAAAGCATTTTTACTCTAATCTTAACAAATGTATTCGCTTATTTATTATTGTACATTGATTTGCAATGTGTTATACATAATATAATTTAATCACACAGACAGAATGTCTTCATATAAAACAATATTTTGTTTTAACAAATAACATATACAAGTTCATTCCAAGTAGGAAGAATACACAAGAAAGAGAAAGATTCTTGGGTACCTATCCCTTACTTGGGTGAATTATCGAACAAAATAGCAGGATATCTCCTCAGGCGAAAATTTCAATGGAAGGTCACTTTTCTACCAGGGAAGAAAATCAAAAGCATGCTAAATCGGGTAAAAGA
>JAQFXU010000585.1:0-47089 GCA_034693705.1 Spatulosminthurus flaviceps | reverse complement strand
AAATTCATTAGCTATTATCGTCCTAACTTCGTTATGTCTGCTGTTTCTCAATAAAGATCCCTTTTCACAGTCGCCAAATATATAGATAGCATTAGCCACTTGTGTGTACACGCAATAATTATTATTATCTCAACAAGTACTTTGAAAAGTGGAGTTTTCTAGTGGAACTTTTTGGCCGGAACACAGGACACATGGATTAACTCCTTGGCTACGGTTACACAATATTCTGACAGACAAACCTTTTTCCAGAGAGTTAAGACCTAACCGCATAATAATTTCCTGAGCAAGAAAAATCCTACATAGCTCGTTATATATGTATGTTGTAGGAGGGAAAGCTTAGCTGGCCACATAGTGCTTATATCCATTTGGATGATGAGCTCAACAAAAACACACGGTAGCAAATGTGTTCACATAAATGCTCTTCCAATGTAGTACATATAAATTCTATATGTAAATATATACAGTACCTACAAAAACAATGTAGAGCTATTTAAGTAAATTTTAACAACTGACGTTCCCATCCAGCTAGAGTTTCGACAATAGTAGTTGTGTGCCTGCACTTGTAACTCCAACCAACGACATGATCATTACAAGGTAATAACATTGTTAAAATGTTTTTTTTTTCAAAATAAAAAGTCTACACGAAAATATACATACTATACGTGTTGATATGTTCCACAACAAAGACACAAATGGATTACTGAGCTGTTTTTATAAAATTATACGTACACATATTGCATAAAAATATGAACGTTTGCATTTGGACGCGCACTGCTCTACTATAGGCTAGTAGCACTGCCCCTGGAGTAGCAGTCAGATTCAATGGTTATGCCTTTAGAGGTAGTAACTTACTGCTAATGGTAATGTACTGAGCGCGTGTAACTGCCTTGTCCTCGAAGGTACACTTGGTTGATTTTGTGGGCATAAAATTTCTGGAAAGTTGGTGTGGGAACTGATAACGTGAGTAGTGGTGTTCCCACAGTAAACTACAGGGAAGCAGATGCCCTACCGATTTTTGATGGCTTTACACAATATCTCCGACAATTTAATCTCTGCCTTCAATGGCCAAAGTAATGGTTGTAGTTTGTAGTATGGAGTATGTAATGGCATGTGAAATGTACAGGTGATTTTTTTCATTAATAATAAGTTCCATAATATAAGGTAATGGAAATTAGGGTATTGTACAAGGGCATCCAAGAGGGAAAAAACTACTGTGATTTTGATGAGTGTATTTTTATATGTAAATTGCTCATTGTTACTCAATTATGTATGCAACCTTATTTCCCTAATCGGGTCTGTGAGCTATTCTTATTTCCGCTTTGAGCATTACCTATACTATTGAACTCTTACTCCCTGTGAGTCCTCTTATTCTTTTTGAATATTCCTATCTGTAGTATACATTTTCAAACAAGACCTGAAGGTTAATTTGACTCGGTATCTCTCCTCTTGCTATCTTGCTCAGGTATTCATGTGCATATTGTATATTGTGGTAGCGTAAGAAAATCAACCTCTCATTTTTCATCTTTGAAGTCTTCATTGTTATAAATATGAAATTGTTATTATTATTGGATAGTTTGTATGGACACTACGTCCTCATACTTTCCACTCACTCTCAGCACGGGATACATTGAGCGCACCTTTCCAATAGGTTACACCGTCTCATATTATTATGAATACAAGGGCTACTACTATGCACACCATTCCCAAATAACAACACCTTAATGTCTCTCTTAGTCCCACAGTGTCAAAAGCAGCTTGGACCTTAACAGCTGGAGAGAATGGTAGAGAGAGGTGGGCTCTACAGCGGTATAATAAATGTGATAATCAATCAAACTAGAATTAAAATTCCCCCAACGCACATACCATTATTATTGCTTTAAATAACAAAGCTAATAATTTCCCAAACGTTGCAGATACTTTTTGACACATGTGAATAATAATTATTATTCACCTTCCAGCATTAAGTACACCTTATAAACAAATGGAAACTGCTTGAGCATGAGGTTCCTTAAAATTATGGGCATATATAGAAATATCCATGCAAATTAACTCTCTACATTTAAATTTCCCTGGTATTGTTCAAAATATTGAAATTAGCTTGCCATGGTAAGGAAAAGTTTCACATGTGAGATATACTACTATTACATGAGCTATAAAAAATTATCACTTGTTGTCTGCAAAAAAAGTAATGTTTCAAGTGTTTGTAAATATTCAACGGGCATAAATAATTTGAAGGAACATTCCACATCCTCTAGGATTAATTTTCTTCTCTCTTGTGTATCATTTATGCCATTTGTTTTCACACATTTTTTTTCTATGCACATTCCCATATTATAGTGTGGATATGTTTAAGGGTAGAAAATCTTTCCTTACTAAATGCATGGCTGCATGGTGACAAAAAAGAATTCGCATTTATTCAGAGTGGATTCAGATTGGATAGACCGTGTTAGAATAAATTAAAAATTTTTGAGCAAAATATTTCTCTTAGTGTGAGATTTCCTGTGGTGGGCAAATTATTTATGTATGCTGGCTTGTAAAAAAAATTACTGTCACTACTGCATATATAAATAATATGCATTTCTATACACGTAGATACTTGTATCATTTAGACATTCTTTGACAGTTGCGTGTTCTTTCTCAAGCTCAAGTCTCAAAAAGAGATTCTCTCTCTATTTTAAAGGGGATGGTTGCTTCGTTGCTTACAAACATGATGATACTATTTTTCTATGTATAGGAATATTGTTATAGTATCTATGTATGAGAAGGGAAAAGACGTGCGGGTTCTAATAAATTACACATTTATCTACATAAGGGAAGTTCTAATGAGTTTCTACAGCCATGCTTGGCCGTCACCGAAGCTCATCGCAGGTCTAACTCTGAATAGTAATTAGCAATTAGTCTCTTTTGTCTTTCCTACGACGACATAATTGAAGTCCAATTAGCCTAATCTACATTGATAATTTATAAGGAAGTGCGTTTGTAATTTAATATAATATCTAATAACAAGGTATGGATATAGTAAATTCATATACAATTTTATAAGCTTCAAACTATATGCAAAGATTTCTCATCTTTATGATATGTTGATGCTGCAAAAATCTCAGGCATTTCTCCATATTCCATGGATGGAGTGCAATAACATTATCATGGAACTTTATATGGATTCTGTCAGGGGGCTTTCACTCAGCCATTATTACATCAAACATCGCATTTAGTAAGCAAGTGTTCGAGCGAAAAAAAATCTTACCGTGTCTTCATAACGTTAACTGGCAGATTTATTCAATCCTCCATGCCTTAGATTTTTTTCGTATCTCGCTATAGAATTATTATATACTTTCAATGCAATGGTAAAAAAGAGAGGTACCTAGAAACATTGCTTGGTGGTTTCTTACGTTAGATTAATATTTTCCAAATATTAAATCCGAACTAATTATTGTCAACCTCAAAATTTTTACGAGAACTTTAAATAATTGGTTTTAATTTTCAAGTAAAAAATTCAATTTGAAAGTATTTCCGTAAATGTTATTTTTCAAAGGAAAATTTGCATAATAATTACCACGTCTAATTGACAACATACCACGATCTAAAATATATGGCTATTCGTTGGGTGTTCAATGTAAATATATTTGCAAAGCAAAATCAAGCAAATGCTGTATCATATTTGGAACAGGAAGATTTTTTTTTGAGAGTCAATGAGGAAAATGATAATTCATCCTTTCAAGATTGAAATACAGGACAAATATGCAAATTAATCTACGTTATTTATGAAGCACACACAGCAAGCTCCCATTCAACATTTGCTAATGCTTCAAAGCACGGAGGGAATCAATAGTTGGATAATAAATAAATGCGTAAAAGATATGCAGATTTGCGCAAAACCCCCGGTATATAAACTTCATTAGATCTCATGGGGTGCATGTGAAAACCAGTCTGGAAAAGATCCGCATTAGATTTAGGGTCCAATAATTTATTTTTTTTCACCCCTTTATATGTACTCCCAATGGCTTTCCAATATTCAATATACCCAGAGAGGATCATGCACATAAACGCTTATTCACGCTTGTTACGACCTCAACTCCCATTTAACCAATAATAATTGTACTGTTTCCCTTAGAAAGTTCCTCTCTGTATGCATACATTCCTTAGTACTAAATGTATGCATACACATAGAAAAATACTAGTTTTAAAGGAAGGATTTAAACTGCCGAGCATATCTGCAAGTTCATGTATCAAGGGAAAAAATCAATTTATAAATGTTCCTTTCCTCCTTATCCATGCAAGACTTATGAAAAAGATTTACTTATTATTTATTGTTTCCAACGCATATAATATATACCACATGGCATATGAATTATTCAATGTTCACAAACCTATATATACTTATTATATTGCCAGAACCATGTGCACCTTGTTTGTCAGAGGAAAAAGTTCCTTAGGATGAGCATTTAACCTTTGTTCCCTCAATTCTATTGTTATTTGCTCGAGAGATAGAGAGAGAGACAGTGAGGGAGCAGAGGAGAGAGGAATAGGATTTTAGTAACTGCAGAGATCCTGATCCAATTCACAATTGCAATCTGCATCCCTCACGTTTTCTCCAAGTCTTTTCCCTTTATACAATTGTATCCTTCCGTACATATAGGTATATAATAAGATACATGGTAAGTACATAGAATGTTACATTCATATGGGAAATCGTGCCGGGAAGAGAGAAAAACACCATGAAATGATGTTACTGATACGCTCGTCTGCTTAAGCTTAAGCAAAGAAAACCAACACTCAAGGCTACCATTACATGATTAGCCTAAAAGTTCATCGTATTGGGAAGTTTTATAAAAAAGGGTATTAAAGGAAGATCCTCTTATATCCTTAGTATTTACAGTAAAGGGAAAAAATCCATGTACTTTTAGCATTTTATATGATGTGCTTTTGAAACAAAAAAATCTACCTACCTCATCTCATGTCGCATGCTCTAGAAGAATGCATATAAATGCAAGGCAAAAGAGTAGTAAAAAACATACAGTAATAAACGTTTGTTCCTAAGCAAAAAATCAACGGACGGCATCTACATTTCAAACAATGTACTTACATTCGATTGTTAGTTGCTATAGAACTACATGTAGTACATACAATAATATTTAAGAGTCTGAATTTTTTGGTAATAGCCACTGCTACACAAAAGGACACGGGGAAGAAAGAAAACAAAAAGCCACAATGAAATGCAATCTTTTAGCTTCCAATTCGATGAGTTTCGCGTGCTTGATTATTGTGACATTTAAGCGTCCAACCATTCACCTAATATGGACAGGAGTCCACCATAAATCCTTTGGTTGCGGCCAGCAATTTTCTCAGGTATCTAAAATGTTTGTATACATTAGTATCATCTATGTAGACACAAAAGCATGTATTAGAGGACTGGATTGGCGTGCATTACTTTTTTGGATGCGTCACTCCACAGATCTGATTTAGTGGTGAGGTGAAGTCACGTATATGAGAAAAATCTTGTATGTACATTCAATACATACAATATGTGAGTTACCAATGTAAATCCCGAGACAGTGTTAAATTCCTTGGAGAAATTTATCTTCTTCCACAAGCACCACACTATAGTACGCTTTTCTTTACAACAATTATTGCAACAATGTTACAATATACAACACAAGCACTAATTACAAACCTGTACAGTAATTGTAGTAAAATCTGTAATAAAACGTACAGGTATGAATGCGTTTGTGGTGGAGGCAAGAAGAAGGATTTATAGTTGTGTATTATTAATTTGGATAAATTACTGCTTCTTCTGTTGGACTTTACCAAGCAATATTTTCAATGCGGTTGTAAACCCACTACTACAAGGGCAATTAAAGGAATAAAAACCGAATTACCTCATTAACATAGTGACAGGAGTAGGTCAGCCGACAGGATTTTGATGGAAGGGTGAAAAACGAAAAAAATTATTTTCTTAACAACTTGTCAAGTTTTTAAAAGTACAAGCACTAAAAAATCTAGTTACTTTTACTTTCCAAGTCTAAAATGAGAAACTAAATATATATATCACAACTTAATTGCTGACAAGGTAAAAATAGCATCAATTTAAAGGGAGACAATAATGTTTTGAAAAATACAAGTCGCAAGAGGCTGAGTTCAAAGGGAGACATTATAGCTTGCGGAGATAAAATCTGTTAAGGAGTTGAAAAATTCAATGACTTGTTCTCTTATAAATTATGTCTTTTAATTGAGCTTCTAATATAAATAAATGGTTCGTACTTGACTATAGAACGAATCGTAAATGGAAGAAATCAAGTACTTTGATACGTTACCAAGTATAGTAGAGAGAGTAATGTTGGGGAAATGAGAGTGTTAAAAAGATAGGGATCAGGAGCAATAAACACAATTAAAGTAAATTTTGGAGGGAAAAGAGACAGGAGAAATTGGCAGATAAAACTTTATTGGTGAACTTTCAACAAGATCCGTATAAGTCCCTCAAGGTAACAATGAACATGACTAAAATTGAGCGAGCAATAACTGACAGTGTTTAACTTGGCTGAGAGAGCTACGAGTGTAAGAGTGTAAGAGTAATAAGACCCGCTGGGAAATGATAACACAAATGCTTACTCTCTGGGTTCTAAATTTGCATGTATTTTTTGTATATTAGTATCTATTAACATACATGTGAATAAATACTATTTGTATATATATTCATGGCACATATATATATAATTCTTCCTCAAGGCACAATTCTTTGCACGCAATATACATACTATTACACATAAGCATGTTTATTTATACATGCAATGCATGTATATACATGCTGATAGTTATTGGGTGAAGACAAAGATGGATTATTTATCAAAGGGAAATTTTCATGCAGGTAGGTTATATAGCTCCGAGTCAGATCACATTATCCACATACCTTCTGGCTGACTCCAGTCTTTAATCTGATCTCAAATCTGACAGGTTAACTACATCCAATTGTTCCTACGCATTTGTATACACAGAAGATACACACAGAAGTTCCAAAGTGAATGTGAGAGGCACCTGGTTGAAAAGTCAACTCTTACTTTTCTCCCTCTCTCTCTCTCTCTCTCTCTCTCTCAGTTTTCTACATACAAAACTACAAGATGAACAGCATGTGTTTGTTTGGTCTAATAAATGTGAGAAATGCACAACAAACTTTTGTATCTACATAATACAATGGGCGCGTTGTTAAATTCAGACTTTAGTTAGACAGTCAAAGTCTGTCTGAATTTTCAGTGCTCCTAAACTAGCAATAAAATGACTAACTTGCGTCAAATAAGGCAGCGCCTGTCTTGTTCTAAGCTAGCGTCTG
The DNA here is from genome assembly GCA_034693705.1 of Spatulosminthurus flaviceps. NCBI lineage: Eukaryota > Metazoa > Arthropoda > Collembola > Symphypleona > Sminthuridae > Spatulosminthurus > Spatulosminthurus flaviceps. Next base: position 39,765 of record JAQFXU010000585.1, on the reverse strand, counting down.
TTTTAGCGATGCGTAAAACTAGACTCCTCCCGAGCAGCCTGCAAAACTAATGCGAAAAACAGGCTAAAACTGACTGTCGCCGTGTTGTTAAATGTAGTCTAATTAGCCATCTAGACTAGCGGTGTTGTTAAAGTACTCCTAAACCAGACTAATTATTGCTACATTTTGGGTGCTGTTGTTAAACTCGAAGTAGACAGGCGAAGTCTGGCTAAGTCTAGAAAGTCTGGCACTTTAACAACGCGCCCAATATATACATTTTGATACATCCGAAATATGTATATAAACTAGCATAATACATACTCTGATGCACTAGACTGTAAAAAGTTACAAGACATACAAGGAACGAATAATATCCAAGGCCTAAACAAACGTAAAATGTTAGTCAACGACGGACATTGAACCTGCAACACTTGCAAGTTATAATAAGTTTTCTACATACACACATTACTACATGCAGACAAGAGATATGAGATTAAAAGAGAGTTACATACACTTGTACGCACCCAAATTGTCCACACAAATGGTTACCGTCTTATATCCATCAGCTTGTCTTACATTTATGCCAAAAAATCAAGTCTGACTGACAAGATTAGGCTGTCATTAAAGACCGTCTTGAATGGCCATGTCGACGGCTAAGGAGATAGAATTTTGCATATGTACGGATCCATGCTAAGAAATCATGTTGACTTAAACAGGTGAGTATAGAGTGGACACGAGGCAGTGTTTAAAATCCAATGTACATATTGTATTGGGATTCCTCTCTTCTATATGGATGCAGGACAATGAGAAAAGTACATAGTTTTTAAGCGATTATCTTTTAGGACATATGGCAGGGATTTTTTTTGTCATGGTACATATGTACATAGGAAATTAACAAAACGCTCATTCCTTCTTGTTCCTTTGTCCATTCTTACAGAAAACTACTGGCAGCGCCATTAATTTCCTTCCCTTTTAATCCGCTCCACAAAAGGTAGTAGTCTAATATAAGTGTAAGGCAAGTCAGGACTTACCGTTCGTCAACTTACGTAAACATCATCATTATCTCGATGATCATCTCACCGAAAGAAAGAGAAATGGCCACTGCCTTCAATTGCTCCAGTTTGACCAAAAAACACCCCCATCATTTCAAGTCCAAGTTATTTTTTAATCATAAAACTGGATTAACTACTTCCTAGATTATTTTCCCTTCCCTTTACTATTATACACACTGACACTGTACAAGATATTTTAATATAGTAAATGCATATTTTAAAATTACACACATATATTCCTCCTCTCAGCCTGTGTATGTATTTTAGGAGTAAATACAGGAGATTCAAATGCTATGATATGGGATGAGGAGAAAAGGGTATAGAGGCTGGAAAGAAAGGAGGAAAAAATTCCTAATTGTATGTCATCAAAGTGGAGGGGTTAGAAATTACAATAAATTGCCCTTGTCAGTATAAAAGTAATGTAAATTGACGTTCTCAGTTAAATCCGTGTGGCTCGCCTCTCTCTCTCTCTCTCTTTCTCTCAGTGTCAATAAGTTGGACGGACTCTTCACCTGATACGTTTTATCATGTTGAAAACATCTTCTCACCAACACTAACTATGAAACTATACACAATTACATCTCTTACATGCAGGCAATCCATACTCTACAATTAAATCTGGCTCGTGACCTGAACGGAGAATCAACAGGTTGGATTGTGGAGGGCAAAACAAGGTTTTTTTTTCATTTGACATAATGCAATAATGAGTATTCACATATGGAGAGAATAAGCTACTCCTGTACTATGTAAAAGTAGGAAGGAGATGGAAGCTGAAGTCGGATTCTCTGAATTTCTCATCATCTCCCACAATTTCCAGTCTTGAGAAGAAGTTTGTGCGTGTGGTGGTGTTACATTTAAGTATACATTCTCTGTACATTTAAAAAAGACTCCACAGGTACAAAGCTATTAGACTCTCATGCATTCCTATTTGTCATGTACACTTAGGCATTCGAACCATTAATGTGCTAAATACAATAAGAAGTGTGCATGTAAATAGCCAGGAATGAAAATTATAGCAGCAGGCTACTAATTTACATATTGTAGAGACGAGAAAAACTCCCACAATCAAAAATTAATATTCAGTTCCCTGGGAACCTGGAATCAGTAGCCTTTTTAACTAGACATTAATTTCCGCTAAAACATATATGTATACAAGCACTAGAGGGACCAGACTCCTCCAATTTCAAATCAACTCTCAAACATTTATAGGATAATATTTTCAACGAGTGAAAATATTCTTATTCAATAAAAAGTATTTTTATTTATTCATTACATTACATTAAAAAACTCTACGAAAACTACATACATCTATTTGTATCCTCACAATTTGCATACATACAATAGCTTTCTCATATAGACAACAACATCATAGACAAGAAGTTTAATGTAAATCTTAATGCAAAAATAATATATTCTCCTTTGATAATTGGTAAAAAAATTAAGATGTGAATCTTTTACAAATCTTACTTTTAAAGTAGCCGGTCAATTGAAGTAACAACACTATTCATTGCTCTTTTAGATTTATTGTTGTAGTCAACAAATACTATTAATTCAGGAGGATTACCACTTTGCAAATTAATAATTAGCATCACACCATACACATGGCACGAAAGCCAACACCTCGCAGCAAGTCTTGATAAATACGTAGACGATAGATATATATGTATTCTATAACCGCACAAAGGCAAGATAAAAAAAGACAACTTCTTATATTAAGTTTCTACCTTTGAATTTTAAACTCTCACTTTAATGCGATCATGTACATATTTAAGAGGAATAAAAAAAATGTAAAGGTTTCTAGGTGAAAAAAACATCCACGTCAGTCATCAATGTTGTGAGGTGTGCATACAAAATATAATATAGTGGACTGACAGGAATATCAAAGTTAGCTTAAAACTCATGTCTATAAAGGCATCACTATTCAAATCATACATGTAGTAAATTCAACAAAAATACTAATAAAAACACTATTAAAAAGAAATTTTATACAAAAGTAGAGCTATTACGATGGGTGTACATTACAAAATCCAGATAGAACCCGCACTTGTAGCAAAAGAAAATAGAGCCCACTTTTTCCCCTTACCATTTCAATAGAACATACACTTTTTACAAAAAAGCTCATTATCATTTAATTGATTGAATTAATTCTGACAGGCTGACGGGCTAATAGCACCTTTTCCTTTCTACCCCACAAAAACATAAATGTATCTACGTATAAGCAAGAGTGTGTATGTGTAGGAATAGAATCAATATGCATTTAATATTATACACAACATTTTTGAAGGTACTAAATAGAATATTGAAATAATTCCTATAAGATATCCTAAAATCAAAAGAAGCCTTTATTGAGGAATGAGTAATGAGAATTTTTAAACCGCACCAAATTCAACAGAGAGACAATCTCGTGATTGATCTTTTGTAGAATACAGAAATTGAATTAAAGTGGATATATGGTAAGTGTGAAAAATTGCAAAGCCACGCTCACATTTTCATCGCTTTATTTTCAATGACGTGAACTCCTCAAGATCTGGGGGCTCCTTCTGCTACCATTTACTTTCTATAGTGGAAGAGATACATATACTTTTACATGTACATGCATAATAATTGCAAATACATAATAAGAATTTGCTAAAGACCCCCATCGTGATGAGTACATGAAATGAATAGTTGAAAAAAGCTAGGGTTAAATCAAAGAGAGCTCTCTTTATATTCTACATTATATGCCATTAAATTATGTACACCTCTCAGTCACTCAGAATGACAAGCTTTGAGAGGAGCAACCTTCCTGTGCATGTAAATGTGCTGTATTGTATATAAAGGCTTTTTCATCAAATTATATAGAGAGCTAAACGTGCTAGTAGCGTCCCGCATTTTACCAAATTCTATGGAGCTATTGAAAAGTCATTTGAATCATATAGGAATTACCATTAAGGACAGATATTTCAACCTACGTGAAACATGCTCTGTGACGTTCGAACCATGGAAAAGTTTATTCAATCGTATCGTTTGAGGCATAGGAAATTCACATCAATCTTCCCTGGGATGATGAGTAGTTTATACTAAACAGTTTTCTTCTACCATTTACGCCCTGACCATTTTCGCATCTTCTCCACACATTCTTTTCTTTTCAGTCCCAACAAGCTTGACACCAATGTAACACCTTCCTTATGGCTCACTCTGATTGACATTTTGATAAAGTTCAATACTTGTATGTGAACTTACTATAGAAAAAGAATTTCTCTCCAGCATCCCAAACTGAGGAATAAAAAAATACTAATATGCATATAAAAATACATATATGTGTATAAATACATAGGTAATACATATGCCTTGTAGAAAGAGCATACACAAGCTTATAATAAATATCAAGGTAATAAATTCCACCCAACAAATCCAATTTGGAACAAAATTATCAAAAGGAATATAACTTGGATCCCATCCACCATTCACTATATGTATGAAAATCCTAGAAAAAATATATGAAGAAGGAATTTGTAGACAGGTTGTAATTTATTCGTACGTATGTATACGTACGTAGTACGTGTATACCGTATAAAAAATCTTGCATCGGCGAATACTGGTAAACCAAATTAATTGCGTATGAATGAAATGAACTACAGCCCCCGCAATTTCCTTTCAATGTATTTTCACGACAGGAGGAGGGTGAACCACAAATTGTTTTATATGAAGATATTTTCAATGGATTTTTTTTCTTTTATATAACAATAAGAAAAAAAGAAATCAACATCCGCCAAATCAAATTGAAGGGACGGACGTTTTGCGTAAAACAGTCAATTTATTCTTATTCCATTGATTGTCGGCTTTTGGTAAAAGGTAAATAATAAAAGTATTCCGCCTCCACAACTTTTAGCCGCAACTATTCTTCTTCATCTCTTATCACATACAACCATTGATATATGATTAGATAGCCTTCAGCATATATAGAGTCGTATAAAGAATGACGGGAGTAATTGACGCTCTCCCGATAACAATGTCCACGTATACGTACAAAAATATTACCCCACGCTTTTTTAAATCCCCTACATTTACCACAAGTGTACCCGATTTCTCTGGAATCTCATTCAACAGTTCCAAGTGGTAAAACAAGTTGATCTAAAGATCTGAACAAGTCAAGAATTTGTGTACAATAATAGTGCACGAATGCGTTACTTCCTTAATAACATAATACATACATACGAAAAGGTTCCTGTAAAGTCCAACCGGACGCTGTTTTTGAAGATGATGATTACAATATAGAAATCATCCCGAGCCGTTATTCAGCCCAAATTTAAATTAGCTTGAACTAAGGCCTTCTCTGTAATCTTTCCTCCAATTTGAGAGCCATCTGAAAAGTGATGCTACCTTCTCACGGTTCGCGGTGGAATTGGCTCTTTAATAATGAAGTTTGAAAAGTGAAAAATCAGTTGGAGCATTCCATTTACCTTAGAGTAAATTTACGCTCCTGAACTTGTTCTCTTTCACATTTTTCCTTACTACTATACGCAACTATATGTATAATAATTGTGCACCATGCACTGCATAAGCCACAACAGAAAATACATATGTACTCTCATATCATTCAGTATCCTAATTTATAGCCTCTCTATGCATATTCGGTTTGTAATAAAAAATACATAAAAAGTGAGATAATTTTAAGTTGAAAAATTATAGTTCAAACGACTATCCTTGAAATTCACACGAAGGATGTATAAGTGGTAGTGGTATATGCAAAGTATATGAAAGCAATATGGGCGAAGTTCACGGATCTTACGAAGATTATTGTAAGAAAACTGGTGCAAATTTGGTTACAAATCCATTTCACTTGACTCACTACTACTGCCATATTTGAATTGATAGCAATAAATGAATGATACATTGCAGGGTGTGAGAGAGTAAAAAGTATTTTCCAAAAAAAATGAATACCAAATTGCACAAGAATGATAAATTACATATGCATTATGCAGGAAGCTATTCATTTAAGATTATAGTAGGTATACGAAGCATGAGAAAAATCCTCAATTGAGATTTAACTCTCATCATTTTTAAGTAGCTTTTAACTCATGTAAAATCACCCTTTTAACCTCAAAAAGGGATTTGGTGTGTTACATATCTATATATTTCTAATACTAAAAAGCAAATCGTGTGAAAAATATAATGATTTAACCATACTAACTCTACATATGGACAAAGTTAGCCTAATAATGCCATTAAAATTTAAGTAGACATAAAAGGGACTTGTGAGTCTGTAAATAACAACTTGAAATGACTTACTTTTTTTGTTGTTGCCAATAATAAAGGGGAAAATTGCGTGCTCTTGATTAGTGTGTCTTGCTTTTTGGCCTTTTTTATTTCTGTTTGAAGAGAATGTGGAGATAAACGTTCCGGATGAGCATGACAGGCTTCACCTTTTTTTCTTCTTCACTTTTTTTTAACAAAGTCTCTTCTTTTTTGAGTGATGTTGAAATTGTTCGGAAGTATACACTTGATTCAATATTGTATTATTACAAGAACCTGAAAAAAATCCCAAGAAAAATTCAAGTTGATTTTTAATATTTAATTCAATGGGAACGGTCTTCATTAGTCGCACTTATTTTATAATGTAGACATTTCAATGCATAAGTTCCACAGATCCTTATTTCTCTTCACTCTCTCACATATTTATTTGAACTTTGTAGTTACAGTTAGTAGTGTAGAGTTATACAGAGTTATAAGATACATAGGTTGCGTGTTCTGGTGTCATTTAGTGAGAACTTTACCAACCAAAATTGTCAGCTATTGTTCTCTTTAAGAGACAAACATTTCGTAAGTTTAGGGTTCTTTATTACATAGTTGTGGTGTACGTTAAAAAGAAGACTTAATAAAATGACAGGGCAAATGGTCCTAGACAGAACTTAAGACTGTAATAATTTTTGACATTTTTATTAAACATAGAGACATGTTTAAACAAAAAAGCACGTTAATTTCCTGGATTTTTAAAAATTCTCTCCGTAATGTAATAACTCATCTTAAAAATGAATTAAGCTTGTAATTAAATCTGAGAAAATTTCCCTGAACGCCTACAAAATTTATGTCATTATGGAACTTTTTTAATCCCATTTTCCCACAACATTTTAATCATGAAGAGGGTTAAAAAGCCAGAGGTTAACATACCCAAAATATTACACACATCAAGCTAGCCACCTGTTCAACCTACAGGCACGTACATACATAACATGTAAAAGGTTTGGTAGCAACCAAAGGTCTCTCCTTACGTAATAAGAAATTTCCTATCTGGATTTTTTCCCTTACTTTTAAGTAAAGCTTGCTCTTTCAGAATAATGGTTTAGCCCTTAAAGCTACAAGTGTTTCTTGCAAGTCTGGTTTACCTAGCTTTTGCTCTGCTTATATTTTCCTACTCAGAACCCCAACCGCTTCCTACCGTACAAACACGATACTAAAACAACATGTTTTCAGCGTTGGGGTAAAAATGTTGTTTCAAGTTTATACTACGTTTTTTCGTATGTGCTGAAAGTTGTAAGAAAACTAGAGGAAAAACTCTTTTTCGCATGTTATAGTTAAGTACTATCCATTAAAAGAGGCTTTCATGTTGGAAAGAAATTTGCAATTTCGTTAAAAGCTCTGCAACCGTTTGAAAATTTGTGGGAAAAAATTGAGATTTTACAAAACTGAACGAGATATTAACCCTGAGACCCCTCATTTATGAAGTGATAAAAAGCTATCATTTTCAAACTGACATTGATTTCTCTCATAGCCTGTAATTTTTTGTCGGCATTTCTACTTCTACTCTACTATACCGGGTGTCCCTTGTCTGTTTATCTCGAGGGATATTGCTTACAACTTGACTCCCAAGAAAAGACATGTGCTTTTTTTCAGAGACTGTAACAAGATAAATAGGATAGACATTGGTATTTGGAATTGTAGAAAAAGTTGCTATTGCCAGTCGGCAAATAATACTTGCTCCTGTTAACATTACAAGTGTGCAGATGCTGGAGGGAGGAGACAAAAAAAAGGTTTTTCGGGGTTTTAACCCACTGTGAAATGTATTCACCCTCATACAGTCAACAGTATATACGACTTAATAGGGAGGCAACACAAGAATATTTGAGACAAAGATTAATTGTAATTGCCTCGCTAATGTGCTTCTCTCGGAAACTGGTCTTGGACGAAGGAGGAGAGAGACGTTTTTCCACCAAACTACGTATTTAATTCTAGAAAATGTACAACTTGCAAAATCTTTTCTGCCTTGATTACCTTTACGCTTGATATCAGTTAAATGAATGAGTATTAAAAATACAAGCATACATACGTATGTGCATAAGTGTATAGCTATATTTACATGTACATACATTGTAAAAATCAGTTAAGTTAAACCGTTTAAGATTTTTTCAGCAGCAGGAGCGGTGGTAGTCCACTATTTTGCTACTGCAAGATTTTTATCAACTCCTATAGTGCTTAAAAGGTATAATATACTTGAAAAATTAACATGACTGCAACTTAGGGGCTTGGACTTGAATCTTGTTTTGAAATATACTGTGAAGTACCTTTACTAATTGCATTCCATCAAGTTTCCCATGTACTTTTGGTCATCTAGAATGTGCCTAATGGATACCTAGGGATTCCTTAACAATAGTATTTATGATGATCCACAAGAATTTTATTTTCATACTTTACACGTGCACATGGTCCTTCCTTTCCAATTTACTAACAGCTGGTGACCAATTGGTCAAAGAATAACAATTATTATATTATTCCCCACAAAGAGTCAATCTGGTCTCCGCTGTTTGGAACGTCACCACAATAAATTGTTATTTAAATAAATTTCAAATCAACTCTATATTTCTCCCTCATTTATTCTACTACTACTATGAGGTATGTGCTTGACAAAATTAAACCGAATGTCACGGCACAAGTCTATACACTCTCAAGTGTCATTAAAGGAAGCTCCATCATGAGAAGTAGTACAAGCTTCATAATGACCAAATCTAAAGAGACTGTGATATGCCGACAATATATGCTCAAGAACTTACCAAACGACCTGTCTCCTCTATTTTTTTCATGAAAAATCTCAACCTGGTCTTTTGAAATATTGCCATTTGATGTTTTCACATGTTTTTCTCTAAGAGACCTATACAGGAGATGGTTGTAAGGAGTCAACTGTAAGGGAACTATAATTTATGTACTGGCAATCAATAGGAAATTCAGGAGTAGTAGTAGTGAGGCGATAGAAGGAGAGAAGAGAGAGACAAGTAACTACGAAGGATACAAGATCGCATTAACGACAAGATCTGAACATGGTTCAATGGCAATCACAAATTAGGTGGATTTGCAACTAATCTTCATCAATATTATGTCTTATGTCTGACTTTATATTATATAAGCTACAGCATATCTTATAGCTTGTCTATCCAACTACTCACATTTTCCCATCCATGATTGGCTAAAAGACTGATGAAGGAAGTCAAAGATGTAGTGAATCCATAATGAATGATTGAATTCTTCTTTTTTAGTGGCTTTTGGAACAAAAGATAAAAGTGACATCCGTACCTACCAAGTTGGTCATGTTTTCTTTTCTCTTATGGGAATAAGTTGAAAGTTAAGATTCTGTACACACACATACACGTACACCTCATAAGCTCAAAGAGAGAATGCTTTTTTAAACTGGTGCTATTTGTTTTCTTCCTATCAAGAGATACCTCGACACGGACTTTTACAACTGGACTCATTTATCACCCTGTAAGTGTACAAGGGCTTGAAATTTCTCAAATAACTGTATTACAAGGGGTAATTTATAGGTGTCAGAGATCATATTTTAAATCGTATATATATATACACTTTCTTCTTAGAAATAATAATATAAATTTGTATGTACCGCCATGTAGAAAAATGCGTGCGTCATATATGAATGGCCCCTTAGAAGGTATATTTTGTATTTTCTTTGAATTTTAATTTCATATAATTTTGCAGTATTATAATGTTAATAATGATTCCACACGTGCAAATGAAACAAGCTCATGGTAAAAAAATACATTCATTATAGTAGTTAACATATCGCACGGGGTTGAACTTACGCATACTTCAATGAACTAACAATTATTTTGACTTACTGTGCTTTGAAATTCAAATCAAGCTAAATTCCTTTTTCACACTTGCTTTAAATGCTTGTAAATTTTTTACATTTATATTCTTAATGAGTGTCGGAAATAAGATATTTCCCTTTGCAAAGCTATATCTTTGCTAGTTTGCCATATAGGCATAATAAATGCTTGACTCCAAATTTTATATTTGAAATCTGTCCACAAGAGAGATACATTCTGTCACAGTTTTTTTTGAAACTGTATGAATCATAATATTGTATTTTTGTGTGACATGAAATATTAAGTATATGTAGATTTAAAATATTCGTACTTAATTCTAATGGAGATTTTACTATGTGAGTACTTAAGAAGAGAGATAGAGAAACTTTTATAACATTTCGCCTGCAGAAAATAACATGCATACATTTCATTGTATGACAATAACAAGGGAATAAATTAGTAATAAATTTGACACGAATAAATATTAGCCCTACAAGTAAAAAAAAAGATCAAAAGTCCTCTTTATTTACAGTGCATAATAAATGAGGAATTTATCTTTGACAAAACATCTCTCTCTCTCTCTCGCATCAACTATCTCTAAATGTTCCGTAAGTTGAATACCCTTCTAATCCTAGCACTTTGTGTGTGTTAAATATAAGAAAAAAATTATGACAATATGTCTTCAAGCTATAATACATATTTAGTAGATGTCTTGAAATATATGCAAATTTAAATTACTATCTTATTCAAAAAACATTTTCTACAATAAAAACTATCAAGGATGAGCTATTGTTCCTGAAAAACGTTTCTTCTTATTATTATTTATAATAAGGAAAATCCATTTGAGGTAAATGCACAAAATATTTTCTCATAGAAAAATATATATATTTATATGTACTAAATGGAAATTAAAGGAGCCAAATTGACTGAGAGTTTAGTTGGAAACAAAATTTCTTCACCATTGACAGTTAGTCCAGATAAAGGATTTATTATTATTTGAACACTTGACGGTGTGTAATAAGGATGAGAGAAGTTATTCACGCTAGATTTTCTTGCTCATTTTCATCTTTTAACCATTTCCCATGTCACAGATGACTGAGATTTTTTCCATGTTTTTTTTCTCTTCATATACACTTGAAACTTGAACAACAACACTTATTTATTTTTTCCAAGTGTATTACATTTCCCACTATCGAACGAACGAACTCCTCAGCTGTCGTGTCTTGCTCAACCATGTAAAAAATAAACTCGAAAAGTTTGATTTTGTTGGAAATGATATTTTGCCAACATTCAAATATATTTAAAACTTTAATATTTTTCTACATAAAATATACAGCTACTTACATTCTAAAGTTCTTGGTTGTAAATAAGCATATTTTTTATTTCAAGTAACTTTTTTTAGTACATTGGTTCTATGAAGGCGTTCTATGGCTTTTAAGCCACCATGCCACCCATGTAGGACATTTGTAAAGCATAAAGCAAGACATTAGGAAATTTAAACTTGAGGCCGCAATGTAATGTAAGCGGGATCCTACATATGCCATATATTTAACAGTAAGAATAATAATAGCCCCAGGAGACCCCACTCAAATCTCCATTTCAAATGACAATAACTATTTATAATCTCATTTTAAAGTTTAACAGTACTTTTTTTAAGAATGTCTTTGCGACACACATGTCTTTGGCTTGAGCTTTTTTCAATATGGTTTGTTGGTTGCATAAAAGTAGCTGTCTACTTGAATGGAAGCTGCAATGTTATTTTAGCTGTGTGTGCATATACACGCATTTTGGCAATTAAACGTGTCCCTACTACTACTAGACATTTGAATTGAACATTAATAATTTTGGTATTCAAAATGTGCGAGAAACAAGTTTACTATTATATAAGATGCACATTGAAATTTTTTTTGAAAAAAACATATATTCCAGCGTCTATTGTGACAAGCTGTTTATGGAGATAGGGCTTTTGTGAGCACATGAATGGATGCAAAATTACTTGCACCTCAGGATTTTTTAAGGGAGAAGTGAGTGGAGCTTCCTGAATATTTAAAATTGAAAATATGAATAAGAAATGACACTGTAGTGGTAAGGCCTGGTGTGGGGTCTTGACCTACCCGTGATTGTGAATAAAGGTGTGCAAGTGGGAACATGAGGATGAGCACGCAAGCTTAACACCAAACTACAATATACAATGGCTAGTAATTTAACGACGACAAAATTCTCTCAAACAAGTTCTCTAGGAACATTATACGCTTTAATTTTCGCACGGAACATCTGCTGTCAAATCAAGAAAAGATGTCATTACCAAGTTCCACACGAAGTCACACTTGCATCCGTAAAGAATGAAATACTAAGGAAATCACTGAGCGTACAAATTCCACACGGTGAGGAAATAAATAATGAAATATACGACAGAAGTACATAGAGAGAGAGAGAGGAGAGAGAGAAAAAAATGCAAAACCTTAGATTTTGAGCAGGAGCAAGTGTAATGTGCTAAGGGTTTGTGGACTATACGTAACAACACATACGGTAGTGTACACTTTATCTAGGAATCTAACACCTGTCTTTGCAAATGTAAGTACGTATTAGTAGAGGGTACTGTCTGCTCTGTCATTTGCACACATATTTTGTAGTTTCAACTTTTGCAACGCTATGGTAAGGCAAGGCTGGGTGATTTCAGTGTCAGCTGAATGGTTTGAACATGGTAGGTTAGCCCAAGTACACAAGATGCATATACGTTTATATGCAATCGAGAGAAAGATGGAAATCTACTTGAGAATTTTAAAATTTGCTGCACCCTCTCAGTTTTTAGTGAAAAGATTAGCAGGGATTTATTTCGAGTCTGGGGAATATCTCTACACGATTATCGTGTGCATGTAGTACTACACCTTTTGGCCACACGGTAGTTCCTTCCTGTGTGATTCTTCTCTGTATTGTAGGGAGTAAGTTCAACGATTGTATTACAGGTGTAAATTTTCTTTGTAATTGTATCTGCTTCAACTGTTAGGTCTCAAGTTGGTAGTTGTACGTTTCTACATTAACTACATTTTAAGTATTAGGTTTCCTTGTACAGGATTATATAGAAACTTGCAATGCAATGGTTACCAATGGGTTTACACACAATAAGCTCCTAATTTCATAGAGGTAGGTTGAGAGCAAGGGAATGCACATATTTACATACTCTTTTATTGGTGCATGATAGAATTTGACCAAAACATGACATTTTGGATGCTTCAAAAAAATCAAAGTTACGAATTAAAGTATTGTAAATTTTTCAAGACATTGACCATTAGACTGAATTTTTTATCAAAATTGGTTGAAATTTGTACAACTCGTTAAAATTTTCCATCACATCAGGAAATAATTCCGATTAAATAGGTCAAAATTTTCAGACAATCTGTCAACATTTCGTTCAAATTTTGGGCAAAAATTTTGGATTAATTAGTCAAATTGTTGTTCCGGTTTCAATAAAATTGGTCGAATGTTTGCTAATTAATTTCGAATTTAATTGTCTGGATATCTACACGTCTCCCATGATGAAGCACTCCGTACTTCACTGGGGTTAGGGCATAATATAAGATGGTCGGTCTGTTGTGAAAATGAAAAGAGATAAAATCCGTTGGGACCCAACTAAAAGTCCACAACTTGTTTGGTCTCACTATGAGTAATTTAGGATGATATCTACAAGTTTCATTAATAAAACATCCTGTGGTTGACTGCTTATCGTCAGCCCAGCATCTGACGACTTGTTAAATGTACAGGGCCCCACCGTCCACCCGTTACAACACATTCTCACATTTAATTCGCAACATGAGGCTGAAATTCAGGCAAAACAAGAAAAAGTCTGTGAAAAATCTCTGGAATATATGTTTTGGTCGAGAAGGATGACCATTTACTCTTTGTAGGAACATTTACGAGCAAATTAAAGGATTGAGGGAAAATGTTTTCTCAGGGGTTCTATGCGCTCTTACATGTTTCTCTCTGTCGGACTTAAAAAAAGTCATTTGTTTTTACTTCCCTTCCCCAGCACATGTACGTACAATGTATTATACCTACAATGATAATCCTTGGATACCATGACTTTTCATATGTGGATACATAGGCTTGTGCCATAAGCACCTCATGTTTGTTCTTATGACTTGTAGTACCATATGTTGGTGAAGTGTTCACAAAATTAAAGTCAAATCCCAATTCGCACGATAAATAACATTTCTCTCAGTAAAAAAAAATCTTAGTAATGAGTACGAACTTGTAACAAACAAACCTTTTTTAGTATATGACTTCTTTTGACAGGCTATGTGTATGCATATATCACAAGGATTTCAATTTCCCTTCTCAAATAAACTAACAAAAGATCTCATGTGATAATCTCAACTATTTAACCTACGACTCACAGAGAATGAATTATGTATCCTGTGAACTCTGAACAGCCATGAACATAGTTTGAAAGTAAATCGGGCAAATGAGAAAATATTTTCCTAATATTTTCCCCTAACTATGGCTCCTATATTCTACGAGCATAGTGAATAGGTGGGTAGGAGCCGAAAAACACACCGTCAGTTCAAATCAAATTCAGTTAGCAGTAACGAAGATGCGAAAGCAAGAGAGACGTGTACATGTTTTTTTTATTCGGGATATGCCGGCGAGAACATAAGGTGATGGCCGACAGCGTGAAACCTGAAGGAAAGGTGATTTGGCACGGATTTCTGAAATGGATAATGGTGAATAATATCCTTATATGAGGAGCACATGCTTAGGAAATTACCATTCACCACCATAAGCAATTGACGAGCTTATAGGTAGTCGTCTAGCAAGTGCTTGTAAGTATTAAAACTTTGCCCATTCCCACAATGTTCCATAGCTAAACTAACAATAAGTCCCTTCCTATGGATAAACACTTTTGATGGTTTTTCAAACCTACGTGATGTACTTACATTTGCTACACAATGTATAAGTATGTATCTATATTGCTATATGTTTTATATACAGGAATTTCTACATATACATAATTTTTACGGACGTTTAACGTCTAACTCAAACGTCTGTGTGGACATAAACCTTCATCATCAAAACTCCCTCAAATATTATACTCCGGTACTTTTTAATGCCTTTTTGGCTGTACAGTATATATATTAAAGCTTGTGAACACCACTTATAAGTCATTTTACACTAAGCTCTATTAGCATAGAGGCATGTATGATTATCCCATATATTCTTACGCATAACATAAGTTATTGTAGTAAGTAAGCCCATGTGCATAGAGTTCTGTTAGGTTTTATGAGTCCCGCATAGCTACACGTTGCATACACTATCAATCTTTATTGCAACTTCAACAATGCTGGATAGTCAATTAGTGGACGAGAAGGTATTTCCTCAACGTACAACACTAGCCCAATACTATGTAATACTGTATAAGTTTTCAATAAAAGTTTTTTTGTTCAAGAATTTTATAGTTTGTAGAAATCCTCCCTATACTTTGATTACTATAGGAACTTGTACATGTTTAAATACATATACATTTATAGAGTTTACGCTGAGATTTGTATGCATATACACTTAAAGGTAAAATGCTCAGAGCTAAATAATAGGATATTGCTTTGATTGTTGGAGGGCACACATGCTCACATATTTTATTGTCCATGTTACACCTCTTCCTTTCTCATAGTAGCACGATTCATCACGGACCATGTCTTATGTAGGAGGTTTATAAATTATTTAGCGTCGATTTGTTCATTCCTCCACCATATAGATACAAAAAATATAAGAAAAAAGCTATGTATTGAATACGGCCTTGTTCATCCCCGGTAAAAAAAAATAGTTTTGTTGGGATATAAAAGTGAGCCTTACATATATAAAAAAGGAGGGAGGAAATTGAACGTATACTTACGTATATAAAAGAAATGGAACCCCTTGGAAATTTTTTTGGGTTAGGTCATTTGAGTATAATAAGGAAGGAATCACGGGGATTATTTGGAAATTTATGTGATTTCATTATTTCATATTGTTGTATATGTGTAGAATAGGAACCATATAGTATATCTCTCGTAAATAAAATGGAAAATCAAACTCAAAATGTAATACAAATATAGTTGAGAGCAGATTAAAGCACACCTAGCAATTACACAGTGTAAATCATGTTCCTGTCCACGCTTTCCCGCTGTTAAAATATTTTACGCCATATGTGAGACTATTTCAAAGTTTTTAGCCCTTCCTATGTACTATATACTACTAATACAGAGCATTTAGATTGTGTGAGTACCATGTAAAATAGAATTATTTAAGAACAATAATGGAATTTCCTCTTGACTCTTTCTTTCTATACAAACCCACATCCAGACAATTCTCTGCTCATCACACGTTAATTTCTGTTTGAAATCCTACGTTTTAAAAAACAAGTTTTATAATTCCCATCTTCCAACCTCAAATTATCTACAGTGTATATAATAATTAACTTTGAATCTGAGAAGCTGAAATTTTAAACATTAACATTCCTTCATAATAATTAGTAAAAGAATGTATTAATTTTTGTAAATGAAAACCAAGCCAAAGCTTTTCCATTGTTGTTCTTTCGTAAACACTCTCATCGGATCTTGAATGCATTGGGAAACACGCAAAACAATAATTATTATTATTTATTTTACATATGGTCAAAGTACCATTTAATATAAATTATTGTATTGGAGATGCCTCCATAGATAAGAGCCCATGAAACGTGAGGAATTATCAATAGACACAAAACCTACATTTTAATTCAAATGAATCCTTCTATTGTACCAACACTAACACATATTTCAATATTTAGCCCCAGATCTTATATAGTTAGTATTGTGTCGTGAAAGGTGATGTGCATAGAGAAAATAACAGTAATTTAATAACAATTAATCTATAAATTTTACACACTTTTCTTTCTCTTTAAAATTCATCGTCCTTTGTCTCACAAATACAAAGCATATACCCATAACATGCCATCATACACATTTGAATAAATAATCTTCCCATATGTTCCTGAATCAACAACAAGAGGAGATCGTATCTCAAATTACAGTACATCATTTACGTAGATACAGCACGCGCTCTAGAAGGGGGACATTACTTATGTATACACACATACATACATTTACATATGAGCACATATTTATACATAGGTAAATATACAATCATGTTGAACATCTCAAGCATTTATAAATCTGAGCAAGAACATGACCCCAGCCACTCTTTATTGTTTTCACATAAATTACCAGGTAAGAGGAACCAGTACTTTCCGTGGAAATTCTTGGGTCGTAAGGAGGTTGTCTACATTAAGTACATACGTACACAAGTACACAGTATACAAAAATTTTACAGTTTAAATTATAAAGGATATAACTCAGTTAAAAACTAACGAACACCCAGATTCCAAGAAATGTCAGATTCCTACAAGTATTGTTTTACTAACTTTGTTGCATAGATTTGATGGGGTTTTCTTTCCTACATATACAAAAGGAAGGGTACCTCAAGAAAGAGAAGACAAAGCTATAATTATAAATTGTGAATATATATATATATATATATATTGTAGACGTAACAGCTTGTGAACAAAAACATTTTTTAGCAACTCTGTACATATGAGTCATTGTCAGAAAAAAGGTTACTTTTTCTTAAGCCTTTTTGTTTATTAACTTTTGAGTATAAGTAAATTTACAAGTAATTTAAATCTATTGTAATTTAGTCCAGAGAAAAATACTATGTAGAGGGAGAATATTATGTATTATAAAAGCGCAGTATAAACCAGGAATTCTTCCCTAATAATTGCAAGGTACAGATGATTAAACATAGCTTTAGTAAAACTCTCCCAACATTTTTTTTTACTTTTAGCATCCACCAACACTATGATTGGGCAGATGCAGAGGATTCGCACATATTATGTTATATCGTGGCTGTCTCAATTGGCGGTACAAAGTACATGTATCTAAATACAATGTGTATTGTAAAAACCTACATGAAATAATCCGTCGGTGAAATAATTGCACTCGTTAAAGCCTGACCGTCGGAGCATAATATTTTGGATAGGTTGTAAAATTAAAATATTCCTTGAAGTTTGCCTAGAAAATATTAATTTCCCAAAGGTTTTATATTGGGCTCTTTTTCTATACGCTTGCAGCTCTCATGCATAATAAAACCACCGCCTCCAGTCGTTCTAATGGTCTTCTCTTGTCTTATGTATTTGTTGTTGTCTCACTCAGAAAAAAAATATCTGGTTCTCGTTGAGATTTTTTAGCCTCATCTCTCTCGCTCTCTCTATGCCCAGGAAAATTGCGCTCATGAATTTAACATGAGTTTTCCCTTTAATAACGATGGGCAATAACTTGTTAGTATTTGATCGTAGCTTAGGACGCTCCACTATTTACTCACTCACAACTTTAGTACTTCTTTCTCTCTTTCCCTCTAATATTTATGTTATAGTTGAAAAATCTACAATATCAAGTGGAGTAAAACGCTTATGTGTAAAGTTGATATGCAATTGTAATTGTAAAAACAGGGAGAATCTGGTTTTACTCATTTTTTTATCTATGTATATTTGATCATTCCAAATTATTTGGACACGGTAATTTCAATGTTTTTCCTATTGCTGTTGCTCTCGAGCTATCTCTCTCTCTCTCTTTTCATTTATGTACGTACGTTTTTTTAGATACACGCACATTCTTGAACTTCATGTAGAGCAATAGTTAGAAAATCCTTGATTCTCTTTGTTTATCGGGGGGCCGGACTGTAATCAAGTTAAGTATTTGCCAAACTAAAGAGCACGGAATTCAAGTGTATGTATTTCACATGGAGCTAATTCTAACAACAATTACTCAGAATATTTAGTACACACGGCAAATAAGTGTCGGGATTGGATTGTTCTTGGCAGTAGTGGCAAATCTTCTTTGCATGAGACTAAGTAAGTAAGTGAGTCTTGGCCTTAGAAAATTATGCAGCACTTGTGAAAAGTAAACACAAGTTATGCTTATACAAAGGCTCATGTCGTATTGTAGCTTGGCATATATACATAGTAAGGTTTTGAAGAATAAAACTTGTATTTACGATCCTTACGTACGTAAAGGAAAATTTAATAGGAAGCAAGGATCATATGATGGTGGTGCAATTAAAATGGTGGAATCATAAACACGCGGCGGAATTATTACAAGCAGCTTTGGAGAGTGTACAAAACTAATTACTCGTGGAATAACATGGAGAGGAAAAATTCGCGCATAAATTCACTATTTGCCCGAAGGTACGTTTTTAAAGGTTTTTTTCTCTCTCTCCCTCTCTCTCTCTCATCCTTTACCTACACGTTGCCTACGCATACCTATTACAGGTGGTATTAAAAAAATAAGAAGATCCTAGCTACCAACTTGAGACGAGCATGATTCGATTGAGAAGTGACCATCAGCAACTCCGCCTAAGATATTAATGTAACCACATGAGTGAAGAGAGACATGGAGAAAAAAACCTCAGCGAGCTTTTGCAGCTTCTTTTTCCCTTTAACACTAGGTCTTTTTTTGTGTATAAGAATTTATACTATATTAACGTACGAATGTGCATATTTCTCATACTCCGTGATAAAACATAGGAATATGGCGGAATAGCATTTATACTAATTCCAGGAGGTAGGAGGATTTTACGTGCATACCTTAGGGGAAAATATGTTCAACATTAATATTAATTATTCAAATATATGCGAAAAATGTAGGGCCATTAAAATGCAGTTTTAATTTACTAGTGAGAAATTTCTAGAAAATTATGTCCCTACGAGTAAACCCTGAGGCTGCTTGGGACCACTCAGGTACATTTATTTTTAATAAGATTCCTGCTGCTATAATAGCAATCCTATTAAGGTTCTCAATTTAAAAAGATCGGTTCACTCACCTTTAGATATACAACGGGATTTTAAATATTAGAAAATATACGAGCTATAAAAAAAATTGTTCACACCATCAAACTCATTTTTTAATGATGCCGTCGACGTTTACAAAAATAAGTAGGTGAAATATCTGGAGTCCTGATGTATAGCAAATGATTATTTATACGAAGCTGAGTGATAGTATTTAGGTCCAAGTTATAAAGTGAGGATTGTGAGGAGTTTCAATGGTGAATTTATTTTTTGTCTGATCTTAAAGATTGTTATTGTGATGACGGGTGAGAAATTTTGTCAAGTTCTATTTTTGATCATTGGAGTATGTGTTTATTTATGTACATCCATAGAAAGCAGGGATAAGTGAGGGAGAGAAGGGAGACTTGTAGAATACTCAATTGAATGGTGAATAATGGTTGGTAATTTTTTGAGCTAGCCTCTACTTATACTTCCATGTGTATTTAACCATGGAAATGTCAAGATGACGGGAGATTGAATAGGAGCCAGTTTAAAAAATTCTGATGATGATGGTTTCAAGATAAAGGTGACGTTCTTGAGAAAGCAGTTCGTTTATCTATGTATGCAATGTATAAAATAGCGTTTCCCCTACTCGGATTTGATACAATGGATGGCGGACATTACAGTGCAATTGTATTATCCATAGAAAAGTGGGAAAGTTTCCAATCTCCGGTCTCCTCTTCAAGGCATGTGTTAATGTAACCACAAAGAATTACTGAGGAGATCGCATTAAGTACAAGCTCATTGCTCGTCCTCTTCCTCTACACTTGTATGTCTATACATATACATCCATGCATTGTAATAGGTCCGCAATCTATAACAATCTTTCCATTTCACCCACAGTTGCGTTGACATCACTATATATATATATATTTTGATTGTACATTGATTCGTAAATAGTTTAGAGAATTACATATATATACATATATTCTCCTTGCATTATTATCATACACTCCATGAGTGATTTTCTCATATGAACTACATATGCTAAAATGCTATTGCTAACATAATATGAGCCAGTCATAAGTCCATGTTAAAGTTAGGGCCAAAAAGGCCGAGTAGTTTTGCTGACTCGTCATCATGTCGTGCCATTCGTGTTACTCTTCTTTTTCGGTTCATCAAGTCTACCTCTCTTAGCTTAGAGTATTTTAAAATGTAAGTCCAAGTGGAGTGGAAAAAGAACAAGAACCCATGGGTTCTAAAAAAAATTAATGCTACTTGGCATATATATGCACTAACTTTATACTCTATTCCTATGCAATTTCATATGTAGAGGAGAACAACTAAAGTTATACAATGTATTACATAGGTTGAGCATACATATGTAATGTAACACTCATCCTTTGTAGTAACTTGTGTGTAAAAGATGATACATGATGCATGATAAAGCATTTGTCTGCACAAGCACATAATAAAAATCGTGTAAATTCCTTAACTTCTTCGTTCTTCCACTTGCAAGGCTCAAGTTTACCCAGAACCTGTAGCTCAACCTCGTATATTAGACAAAGTCGGGAAAATCCTCTGTGAAAGGGTGCGGGTGCTTGGATATAATACCAATGTTATAGAAACTTATTACGTTGATCGGAATAGCCTATACAGTACATTTAGTACGTATCATTTGCAAAAGAATTTCGCTTGCTTTTTCTTTTTTTTGTAGCTCTGCATATATGTGAGGATTGTATAGGCAAAAGCAGCGGGAGAAGATATGGAAGTGCTTGTAGTTATGTAAAGAGATTACATACGTAACCTTGTCTCGTGCATAACGCCTCATCAAAAAGCCACTAATAATATGTATCAAAAGGTTTGTGTGAGAATTATCAAAAGTAATCCCTAGAAAAACATGAGCTCATTGTATAGAAGTGGAAATTGACTTTCACCCTATTGGTTGTATTGGAAAGAGAGGGATGTGAATATGTACGTGTATACATGTCCATTATGATGTATGGGACTCTTGGGTGAAAATAATGATCACAAATGCATAAATTACATGAGAATGTTTTAAAAAACACGAAAAAGGCAAAAAGAAATTAGAGTCAAAAGGCTTGGACACAACTATATGGTGCCAATTGGGAGGCTTCTTAGATCCTTCCTTTATGGAAGTTTACTTGGTCTACTCACTCAGTGGGTTAAGTCCATTTCTCTCAATGAGAGACAAGTTAATTCAAAAAGGACCAATTCCATGTTCTACTACATTTTTCCATGAACCTAAAGCATGCGAATGAGTTGAGGATTGAGGATTTTTGCAAATGATCATTTTTTCTTCTCGTCTCCTTAACCTATTATATTTTTTAGGTCCATTGAATTGAAAAGAAGTACTTGAAATAAGTTAATGGGGAAGTCCATATAATGGAAGAGTGAGGAGACTTTTCAGAACCCGCTATAGTAAACTATGGTGAATTCCAGGGCTCTCTTGTTCCACTTGGTCTTTCATGAATTAACAACAATCACCTGGAGTGAAGGATGAGACTACAATTCTCTTGTGTACTTCCTCTCTCGTCAAAGTTATATTGTCGTGTTGTGGAATAAAAAAATGTATTTTTGACAATGCTAAAGGTAACAGGGAGAGAGAGAACAGAGAGGGAATGCTAAAATCTACACAATGAATTCAGTCACTTGTCCTAAAAACCCTTTATTTCTAAACTGACTCTGCTCTCTTAAGCATTCACATTTTGTTAACTCGTGCTGTCCTCGTGGTCAACAGGGAACTTGGGAACCAACTTCTACCAAATATATTAGGCTGGTAGGCAATGACATTATAGCGATGTACAAATACATTTTTCCAAACTCATCGGTCCTTTAGGGGCTAACGAGCCTTCCGAAAATTCCAACTGTCCCGAAACCTTTAGAATCTCCAACACACATATCTATGGGTGAAAGGAGGAAGAAGAACTGCAGGTAATAAATCTTTTGAGGACTAATGTGATAATTAGAAAAAAGTCGTAATTTTCCTCTCCTAAAATGTGTGGACATTAAAAGTGTTTTAATGTCCACACTTTTTTCCATGTTGATTTCCTTTTGGATAATTGCATTGCTTTGCTTTGGGAAGTGCGAAGATAGGTAAAACGTCTTCATAAGAGCACCGCATGTAAATTATGAAGGTTTCTCAAAGACATTTTTTTTCAATCCTCCCTTATTATTCATGTACAGCATAAATATCTGTATTTGTAGATATACACACAAAAGGTCCTGAAAGCTCTCGAAGGTTGCAATATTTTGAGTACATCTTAATACCGACGGTAATGGACCATTCATTATAGAATTTGAATAGGCAGAATATGCATATACATGCTCCAACTCCAAATTCTTATTCCAATGTCCTTTGAAAAATTTTAAAAAAATACTAATTTACTTAACACACATACTGTCGTTCTTCTCTTACAATATTTTAGACCACTCACGCACTTGAGTCTCTGCTTGAATTCAGCATCTCCAGAAACAAAATCCTTGTTAAAGAGTAATGCAATAGGAGACGTGTGGTACTGAGTTGGTGAGGAAAAGCAATTGTTTCCTCCCTTGTTATAGTAAATGAACGGTGGCATAAGGCGTTGATGCTTTGCATGAGATAGATGAGATGAGGAGTAGTGAGGATTGTATAGTGTAAAATTGAAATCAACTTTTTCCCTCTCGTGCCACATAAGGATCTTCCAATTCTTATCTATTGTGTTACTAAAATGTACATAGAAACTTTTAACTCAACATTGTAATACAACCCTTATTTTGTGGTTTTGGTCCTATCCGGTTTTTTTGTGGGAGTATATAGCAAAAAAACAAATGTAAGTGTACGTTTTGGTGATACTTTTTTGGAATTCTCACTCCAGGATTTCTATCACCAATAACTTCTTTCTGTAATTTCAACTTCTTTTTCCGTTTTAATTTACCAAATGTTTTTCCACTTCACACTTTTTTCCACCTCCTGTCCAATAATTTTCCAGTCTCATATCCTTCAATGTATAGTTCATCCAAAGTTATGTGGCACTTCTGGGAAGGAGAGAAACGATTTTTGTGTGAGTAGTGTGAGTACTACTACTACTTCCCTTCATCCATTAATATTTCCAAGGCTTTATTATAAGTTTGTAAAGAATTTTCAAGAGATTTTTTTTAACACGCAAAGTTATGCAAACCTCACTTAACCACTCAGAGAACACCCTTCAAAAAATTTGGTTTGAATGAAAAATAACATGACAATTCATACTCAGCCCCTTTATACCCCTCTACCCATATAAAGTAGAGTGTGGCTACTTAAGTGATAATTGTAGCTAATTAAAAGTATGTCACTACATTGAGTAGAACAAGATGATTGAAGAAGTCAATTATTTTTAATTAATATGTGTTGACTAAAATTCTGTGAAGGAAAATTGCTAGAAGATACTTGCCACATTAGAAAGTATACTGACCTTTTACATATATGACATGTTTATTGTGAAAAATTATTACCATAAAAGAATACTCCTCTTATGACTGACAAGCCATTTTAGCATAATAATAATAACCAGGCATTTACGGTATTGGTAGTGGAAGTGGTAGTAGAAAGGGAAATCTTGTTTGTAAGCTACTTGTTTGAAAAACCCCTTGAAAAGAATGTATAAGATGTAATGATGGGAAAAAATAGTTAATAAAACAGTAGATATATAAGAAGCGATCACGAGAATAATATTGAAGGAAATTACACCAATCATTAGGAAAGATTGGAAGTTTTCTGGGTCCTGCCTATAATTAAATAGCCGCTTTAAATCTTACTACGAGCCGGTGTAAGATATGGATTCACGATAAAAATATAAAATTAATAATCCAGTTATATGAAGCCAACCTACTAAGCTACACATGATTAGGAGCATGGATGGGAAAGTGGTAGGTGTGTTTTTTGTAAAATGCAAATTAAATCGTATCATATCTCAACTTTTTAGCGTATTAGTTTATAGTGTGTTGTTTGTTAGTTGGGAATGTTGGGATAATAGATAGTGTAAGGTTTAAAAACTTTTTCCTTCGGTACAATGTGTTAGAAAAACTAAAGGAGATTTCAAGCTTGCTAAATCGTGGCTGGAAGGCTTGGATTTTTGAAGTACCTTTGACTACAAGTACATCAAGGTTATTATGAGAACCCATACCATGACATATCCATGTAACGACATATGTATATTAATGTATACTTTACCCCGATGGAATTTATAAGACTAAATGATGCACTTTACTACATAGTATCTACATTTAGCCAGAAGGCATAAGATATGATTTTTCATATCCCAGATTTAAAAGTCTCGCGTCCTGCACTTACTCACTCACTCCAGTTTTTCAGACATTTCAAGCTCTGAGCTTGTGAGCTCTATCTTTGAGTCAGAATGACTTTTCAACTTTGGCAAAATGGTAATGATAAGTAATGATACATAATCAGTAATAATATATTCAGGACCGTGTGCCTCACCAATTTTTTCCCCTTTTGTCCACACTCATCAATCCTAATCGGTTCTCTTATTTTCCTCTCACAGTCCTATACTATGACTTACCATATGAAGCCAAGGGAAAACTTTTATCTTGTCAATGTAACTTATTCTCTGCTATTACGGACACATGGATTTTTATATGTATCTATCCGTCAAAAATTCTAGGGTATATTGATAAATGCATGTAGATATTTTAATATGGTTATAGAGGAGCTCTATGTGTGAATAAGGGAATATGTGAAGAGCATTTTAATTTTTTTTATCATCTCTGTTATGTGTGTGTGTGTGTGCAAGTCATAAAAATAAAGGACTCGGGGGCAGGTTTCCTTGTCTTGGTGCTGATGGAAGCTAATTCTTCAGCTGTCTATCTGACCAGAAATTTTGCCACACCTTTTCATCTTCTCTAGCTTTGTATTTAACACTCACAAACAATACTCTGACTTTGAATCAGTTCAGCAGGCTTTTGTCTATGTAAAATCTACCTCTCAAAACTTGTTGTATAAACAAGGGTTTTGTCTCTACAAATTTGACTATCTCACCTTAACCTAAGTAAATATACATATAGGAAAAGAATGTGTACTCAAAATATGCTTGGAAATTTATTTACGACTTTTTTTTCTAGAGAAGAGCTATTATAGAGAGACCTGCGATGCCTGCGAATTACGTGTGAATCAACTGACAGGATCTTAAAGGCTTCTATATCCTCCAGTAATGGTGTCTACCTTTACAGAATCCGCACATAAACTGACTATACAATGACTTCCACCTAAATTAGCAACGCATTGTGTACAAGCGTATAATATAGCTGAAATAAGTATTAGAAACACGTATTTGCTGTATAGGCAATGATATATACAGGGGAGAAAAACCCAGTGACTATGCCCCAGCACTCTGCTGAAATGGATTAGTTTCGACTGAAATGATAATAATAATTTTTCCATGTACAATTTCAAGTTATACAGTACTTATCTTCCGTCTAAAACTCAACGACTACTGACAGGAGCAAAAAAGAAAAATAATAATGAAGTAAATGTAAATTTATAATTTAGTACATTAAAGGTGTTTGATAATGTATAGGAAAGCACCTGGAGCTCGAGAGCCTTGTAAATAAATTAAATTGATACACAATACATAATTTAATGGGATATCAAAGTTATATAATGAAGGCATCAAGGAGGATGTTCCTATAGGAGTAAAAAGTACCAGGTTGTGAACAACATCCTAATATCAACAAGATTCTAGTATAGAAATATACCTTGTACATAATGTATGATATGTGTGCAATCATGGAATTCTCATTGTGAATGTACAAGTATTTTAGAGAGAGACAGCAAGCAACCAGAAGGCTTAATCTGAAATTATTTTCTTTGCAACTTCATTCTGCTTGCTCATCACTCAATAACCCTGATCCGCCTGATCGGTCGACACACACCATAGGTGATGAAAAACAACGGTTGAAGTTAGACTCCCGTAGCTATAAGAAGAGAGCTATTGTAGCATCTTATGCATAAAATTTCATTCGTCAAACTCATTACAATGTAATTTGAATCCACACCTTTCAACCATTTCAAAATCACTGACTTTTTCACCTCAAGACAAAACAACAATAAATTATTGTTTATAGCACATATAGCATAAGCTCAAAATTGTACAATATACGTACCTACCTCGTAGCTTATTGTATATACAAAGATAGCTCCATATAAAAATATTTCATTCATATTCACACTTCCAGGCATGGACATATGATTAAAATTGAGCCTTGCAAAGAAAACACGACTCACTCTCCGTTCACTCTCATTCACATCAAACTCGATCTCATGGTTAGAGAGAAATTTGGGAACTTTATCCCTCAATAAAATCCTACGATTGGATTCAAACCCTTGGGCCGAAATTTATCAGTGCAATTTTTACTACCCTAAAAAATGAATAATATGAAAGAGCCAATCGGATATGAGCCCGTGTTTTCTGACAAGAACCGTAATGTTATGATCGTATATAGTGCATTAGCTAAGTATAGAGAGTCATATCTAGTATAAAATGGGTATAAAAAATAAGCAATTGATTTCCAAGCAGGATGCCCTTGAGATATAATAATATGGTCTTGACTCTTAAAGTAATTATATTTTGCATAAGGAGAAGAAAAAGTTAAAGGGAATAATTTTGGAAGGATCAAAAAATAATATATTGAAAAAAAAATTAGCTGGGATGCTATAAAAGGTGATTCTATCTCCCGCTGCTTAGCCACTCAACATCGAGACTGGGCAAGTGGTCTATTCAAATAGTTAATAAATTCTGGCTGGAGATGTGTTGCTTCCCGTAGTGTGATTGCACACTTTATTAACAAGATGACCCGTAGATTAAGTTTTAAAAACGAACACCTGGTCACACGATTTTTCCAATCCGTAGCTTATAATATTATTACCATATAATAAAATCCCAACCATTCATTCCAAAACCTCTTTCAATGGACCAGTGTGAAGACATAAGAAAAGATCATGTAAATTTCTACTATTAACTTTTGATATGTATTCTATATCCTCTTATCTCAATCTCTCTCATCTTTATTGACTGATCAGAATTTTTGATACTGATTGGAAATTCTGAACACACAAAACCATTGCCAGTATCCCTGGATCCTATCCGATTCATTTTCAACATGCTACTCCTACTACGATTCCTCTTAATTAGTACCAGTACCAATACCCAAAGCAGAGCCTAGTCAATTTATGTACACATGGAACTAGAATACATAGTCATCTCGAAACTACGTAGTACCATAAAGACGTTAAAAATTGTTAAAAACTGGAAAAATTACAATCTATGAGCAATTTGTATAAATTTGCACACACATTTCCCAAGGAGTTGTTGGACTCAATTAATTGTTCAACCTGAACATTGATACTTTGTACATTCCAAGCTTATACGCTGAAGTTTCAAACCAAAGGAGTGGTTCATATTTTAGTATGTACATTTATTCAAACAATCTTTCATAATGTATGTAGATATTTAAGAAACTTGATGAAATTGATTGGCATTCATACAAGGAAAGCTAAATTAGTGCTTGGAATGCAAATGCAGAGTAGCAAATACCAAAGAATCTCATGTTTAGTAGATTACTAAAAAAAATCCATTTCACTTTCTTTTCTTACCTTTATATTGAAGGCAGTAATAATTATTGGTGTCTGGCGACAGCTTGTAATAATTGAAACGTTAGCAAAGATTCCTCCTATGCTAAATAAATTAATGTACGTATGCATTAAAGAAATCGATACCATTTGATCAAATAGATTTTTAATGTGGAGATGCAAAGCCAAGTGTAATTCCTTTTATTGGACTAGAACCACTTCCATATATCAGCGCAATGTGGAGGATATTATGTGTGCATTTTATTCTTATCCAAGGAATTAGTAGAAAAACTTGCATTTTTAAACCTATCAGTGCATTACTTAGGTGCAGACCTAGGCTACTTTATGTATTGTACAATAGCAAAGAAAAATCAACTCTTAAAACAAGTGATATTGTCAAGGAGAAAATTATTTTTTTCCCTCATTGATTTACGATGTAGACGGACAGAATGCCTTGAAACTATCATTTTCTTCAATCTCCAATATATACCATTTCTCCACCATACTTTTTTATTGCATATTGCTTGCAGGGGTGCAATACACATGCAATACAATATATACAGATAAAAAATATTGGTATTGGGATGGACAAGAATCTTGATAAGAATCTTTGAATTTTATTTTACTCTCACTATACCTGACATGGACATCAGCGACGAGTGAGATGTCTCTCGCTTTTTAGAGATCTTATCGTTGCAATTGAGCCTCAAATATTCGTGTGCATACGTACACAGCGCAGTATAAAGAGTCAATACTTAAATGCAACTCCGACCTCACGTCTAACGTCAGGAGAGGATAAAAACTATTAAATATAAAAATTGCAATGTATTAAGACTCCTGCTCTCCTCTCTCTCTCTCTGTTTTTTAAACCAAAGAAAAGACAAAGCAATAATACAAGGAAATGATACGTTTATACAATCCACAATAAAAGTTAAGAGTCCCAACTGCAAAGTTTAATTCATTGAACCATAAATCTGCATTTAACCTATACTCTCAACTGCTGACAGCCTAATATCAACTAGCACTAATGTTTTTAGAATGAGAGATATTACATACGTATTTGCATGGGAGGAGATATGAATTCCGGGGAATATATCCTAAATGGTCAGGATGATATGAGAGGATGAGGCAATTAAAATCTGATGACACGGAAATCCAACTAATGAAATTGCCTTGGGGTCTATATAAATGAAACAATTCCAGCATATTACCGTACCATTATGTATCCATTCCTCTAATTGCACCTTGTTCTTCTCTAGTGGAAATGTCATAAAATTAAATCAGGTTCTTTCTTTCATTACCTCATTGTTTTTCTCTTGAGAATTTACAATGAGGAAGCCTAAGGGTTTATAAAATTCATTGAAAAAAATCCTCTAGGACAATCAAAGATTCTTCGGGTTCTATACGTTGGAGCACGTGCAAGTGACAATAATGACCAATAATAACTTCATTTAAGAATAACACTTCTTTCCTTTCCACCCAACACACATTTGATTTTATAAATAGAGATTCTTATGAATTTAGCTCATGAAAATTTTGCATCAGAGCTAATTCAATTTTTACTAGCGTACTAATTTTTACTATTTACAGGGGCAAAAATCCCTATGAGCCCAGGAATGTGGTAGTGCTAGTTATACAAAGGAGAGTAGTAAAAAATGTGAGTTGATAAAAGATATGTTGCCCATTAAAATGATTTGATGACTTTCAAGTATTTTGTGGTTTCTTTTTGCACTCTTTATCCATATCTTCCTCTTGCTTAATTTCTAGAGACAGTAAATGAATGCAAACTTTGGCAAGGGACCTTTTTTTCAAGTGAGAAAAAGGTAAGTATTTTTTTTAAAAACTCGCAGTAAATGTTCGCATATACATTTACAACAAGAGGTAAAATATTAAAGTGTTTGTACGCGTACGACCTCATGTGGGTGATAAATCCCTTTTCATTGTTGTGTATATGCGCTGGTATGCAAAATACAATTTTCTTTTGGGTATCCACCAGAACTTAGAGACTCTGACAATAAGGAAAAAATTAATGGGGGGATACAGTTTGATAATAAAATATGAAATGACAGTAATCTTTTGTATACATCAAGTCCTATGAAATGGGCTCATTTGTTTAGAATACTTTGGCTCCGACTGAGTGTTAGGATAGCTCTACATACTTGCACATAAGGATCTATGCCAGCAATCAAATCCGGATTTTTAAACTATCACTCATGCGGTATGTTAAATATACAAAAAAGATATATGTACTCTCGAGAATATACTTCCTCTATAAAATATCCAAAAGATACTGAGGACAGGATACTACTACTCGTAGATGTATCACATTTAATAATTTTTTCTCATGGCTACCCTCCCTCTCCAAATTCTATCTGACAAGCTTTGTGCATTAATTAGTGAGGACTTGCTGTCATACATACATTGACGCGACAACCTTCTTATTCTCACCACCTACCTGTTTCCTCTAATCCTACCGGCGTCACCCTTCCTTTATAATCCACCCTTGAATATTCCGACTCTCCCTGCTTTTAGTACCTAGTAAAGTGCTTGTTACACATATGAATTCAGCTTATTAATTAGCATATACGTTGATTTATTTTTTAGAGTTATTTCTATTATTAATGTATTCTAGCGTACTTGCACTAATCTTCCTGATTTAATTTACCAACGTAACTTTGACCAGTGGTCTGGAAAGTAAACAATGGGACCATTAATGAGTCTGAGTCTCGATCAATAGGAAATTACATGTTAGAACAATCAACAAATACTATGTTTAACTTGTTTACCATGTTAAACTTGGTCCTTTTGAGTTCATTAGTCCGGATCCGTCTCCCTAATTAACTCCACGTCATGATTTATCAAGTTCAAGTCGGATTTGAAGAATGATACTCTGGTACACTCTCCGCTCTCATATGTGTACAGAGAGAAACTATAGCTATAGCTCAGCTATCAATATATAAGAATCCAGTTTTTTAGGAGGGACGTCAATACTATATGAAAATGATCCTCGTAAGTTTGTGATGAAGATGGACAGGAGACAGACAAACTAAAGAGAAAACGACTCGTGACTATTTTGACATGACCCGAAAAGTGACACGTGATGGGAGGTCAGCTTTATGAAGAGGATTCCACCCGAGTTGAGCGTGTCTGGTTTTATATGTCCGACATGTGTGGACTCATCGTGCTTGAAATGTTAACAAGGAAAATACAAGGGCGAGATCCCTAACCCACCGTTCTCCTCTTTCTCTCACTCTTATTCTCTTGTCTTTATCACCTCCATCATTTTCAAACTTCTCCCTTCCCTCTCCTCCGACACACCAAAGTCAAAAGACACTCGTACTATTGGATGCATTAGCTACGTATTCCTAATGAATTTTAACAACTCCAGATTGGAATGTGAGAAATAGAAAAGAGGATGGATCTCTGAGAGTAGGACATGTGGTAAAACGGCAGTGCGTGTGTATAAATTGTTCTTATTTAGCAGCTTGAAGAAATTCCTTTGAATTATTCATATAAAATGACTCTGTGGTAGAAGAAAGGAGCTTTAGCCAACTTTTTATGCAGAGTTTTGTTTACATTCTTTCGACGAATCCATTTAGTCGTTTCACGGAAAAATTCCCCGTCTTACAATGGATTATAGTGTGTCACACTACCACAGGGCTATTGTATAACTCAACAATACCTTTATTATGGATTTAAACCCCGCCATTGTAACTGACTTTTACATTATTAATAAAAATATTTCTTGGAAAATTTCCTCCTTTTCAAAGATCACAAGTTCTATCAAGTATAATCAATTCTGACAATTGAAGCAGTTCATCTTCCTCCTTTTAGTAAAGTAATCCAACCGTCCAATCTCTTCCCTATCATTTTTTTTTCAAATTCCAATTGTAGAGATTCAATGCCAAAGAAATCATAATTCCTTAGAATTCAATGGACTTTCAGTACTAATATAACATTCTTATAGCCATGTGAAGCAGTTGAGTGCGAGTGTCAATGTTAAAGAATTGGAGTACTAGATTTCACTAGCTCCATAAGAAGTGTACGACGTATATGTAACTTATGTATGTACATAGTTAAAAAAATCGAGCAAGTACTGTAATAGGGCGTGATTCATATTCTTCTGTCCTCCTTCGTTACTTGAAGCCTTTTGGGCTTTTGCGGCATAACTTTTCCATACCTTATCATTCATCTCATCATCATCCCAAGTGTACATAATATCCTCCCTCGTCAAGATTCTAAAGCAAACTTGAAAAATCTATGGGATTCATTTTTCTTATACTCAAACACACACACACACACACAAACTCTCGAAACCACTTCACCCTTAGGATTATTTGAAGGGCCGCTGTTTGAAATATCTGTCGCTTTTTGACCCTGCTGGACATTGTTATCCGGAGGATAGTAACGTACAAGTCTCACCATTACTCTTGTGTCATTTTTTTCAATCGATTTTCCGTACACATATGTACGTATAAATACACATGTGTTCCGAAGTCATGAGTAAAAATGCTTACTAAGCATGGAAGATTTAACGTAATAATTCAGAGAAAAGTGTTAAAAAACGTAGAGAGAGAGAGAGCAAGGACTAAAAAATGTGGTCATTTTTAAGTTACAACAATACCCAAATATTTATGTATTTACAAAAGATTTGTTCCCTCAAGGTAAAAATTCTCCAGGCTTATATAATGATGATGATGCTCATGCTCACGAAAACAGATAAAGAACATGTAGTAATATTTTTTATGCCACTATATAATTTCCACATGTACCGCCAATACATTGAAAAATACACTACTGGGAATAACCTTTATTATTATTCCTTTGAGAAGAAAAACAGGTGAGTTTTTATGTATTTTGAATGCGTATAAAAATTTTGGAGACAACCCCTGAACAGAAAATTCTCACAAGTTTCTGAAAAGTGTAGTCAGAGCAATAAATTACATCCTTGTTTTTTGTATTCTGTATGTACGTGGAAAAAATTAGTCCAACTCCAAAAGATTTTCACTCACTGATTACACTTTTGTATACAAAAGACACACACTGTACAATAAGAGAAGAGGTATACGAGGTTGTAGTGTATAACTCTGGTCGAGCTATGAGACATCCCCTTATCAAAATATGAATCAGAGACGAATGAAACGAAGGAAATAATGAGGATTGGGCAATTTCCCATTACCCTCCTGCAGTTTAGTTACTTAAGGGTCATAATAGTAGCAAAACCACACGGAACAACTGATTTCCCATGCTTGTGCTCTACAGCCAAAACTCCCCTCGTACATATCATTTTAAACCATCACTCACTCCCCAGAAAAGTCACTGTGAAATGGAAATGGATGAGCAACATTTTATATCTATATAATGCAAAACTTTGTAATATACTCTCCGTAGTCTGTAGTAATTCCTATAATGAGAGCAGATAGATTCAGCGTATCAAAACGAGTGTAGGGAGCAAAGTAATATAGAAAATTGCACAATAAGAGGTAACAAGGTGGCAGCCCTCGACCCAAGAATACTAATCTCTCTCTTATTACTGTCAAATAGTAATCAGGTTCAAGTGCAGTCGTACGCTCTTGTACTATTTAACATACGCTAAAAATCCAGACTAAATCAGTTCCTTTGCAAATCCCTCTTTTTAGACGAAAGGGAAAGTTCAATTTCAATTGATAATTTAATAAGCATTGCTCGCAGAAAGTTGCAGATCCTTTCTTATTGTACTGGCTTACTATGTATACTTGTAGTTAGTCCATGAGAAAAATAAATAAAACAATTTCAGGTCGTATCAGTTTGCAATACAGTGCATGGTGGTGGCTTCAAGGTAAATGATCTTGACTAAAAATCAGATGCGAATAAAAAAATTATACATGATCATTTACCTAACCCAATTCCTGTTTCCCTCTTGAATGCAACCAGTAAGTAGAAGTGCTTGGAAATTCCTTTACATTCCACATGTTATTTTTCTCCTAGGCTGGTTATTACTCAAGGAGTCAACGATTCAATTGATAGCAACGTTTCAAGAAATTACCACCGTCTGCATACGTGATAAAAATACAGAAAAAGGGAGGTAGAGGAAAGGGAAAGATTGAAAAAAACATTCTTTAATTATCGATTTGTTCTATTAAAGTAGCCTAAATGTGATTTAATATGAAGCGCCTGAGAGCATGGTTTTGCTCTAATGACCATTTCAGTATAAAACCATTACCTACATAAGGGTATGTCTCTGCATAAGCTTAAGCTTACATGAGTTCTGTAGTTTAACAATTTTTTCCTTATTACATCAAGCTCAAATTAGTATTTAGTGTGTGAAAAGTTGAAAAGCTTTGTGTACGCTTGTGAATTATTAGGAGGAAGAAGGAAGAAAAAAGAAATTCCGGGTTTACTTTGAAGCTTGCGAGAAGATGATTTTCATGTTGAGTTGTAGTACTATATAGAAGCGGCATTGCCACCTAAATCGCTTGTGTTAGTTCATTGCAAGAAAGATCCCTGGGCTTTAAGGATATTAAGAAGCAGCAAGGGACATTTCTGCTCTACTCTCTCTCTCTCTCTCTCTCTACTCTCCTCCTCATTATTTTCTACAATATATAGATAAATACTCTTTTTAGTTCACTTAAAAATCTCATAGTCAATATATCTATGGCCAAAGTTTATTATAGAGTGATTTTTGCAAAGTCGTAGTAAAGAAAAAGAGCATACTTTTCCCCTAATACATCTCTACTCTAATCCTAATCTGTGCTTCAATAAGTTGTACTTCCATGCAGACCAGAAGGAGTTTATGACCAGAGCGTAATTCATTATTCCTTACATGTATATCGTGATAAAGATAACGCCAGAAAGTATACAGACTCTGAACATCGGAACAGCATTAATAATACTAATAAGTTATTTTTTATTACTATTACTCTCCTTCACCACTACACACAGCCATTGTTTCAATAACCGACCTTCTAGATACTCATTCATGCGGAACGACAGGGAAACATTGCTTATCTCTCCTACCTCATCTTACATCTTTTACCATCCAAAGGAAAATCCTACCAAACCCTATCATCTTCTTTAGCACTTGCTCTTTTACCTTCCTTCAATATCATTGATTCTCCTATCCTCCAGAAAGTGTGTAATGACTTGTTGAAGATAATGAAAGCCGTGAATTTCCCTTCAAGTTCCGAAACAAACTACTTGGTTAAAATGCAATTTTCTCAACTCTCTCTCTCTTTCTGTAATACCAATTTTTCCATAACATTTCTACATACGAAGCCTTAAAATTTTATAAAATCTTGTTTCAAAGAATATTACATCTTCTAATGTATACTCCTACCCCTACGTTCCATAGCATTACATACGAAGCCTGAAATCCTAGAAAAATCTTGTTTCAGTATTGCATCTCTAACTAATGCACACTACTACCACATTTCATGCACACAATCAATGCAATTCATATGCATCAATTTTCACACTGGAAGGAATGAAGAACAGCACGCAACCAATTTTTTCCATCTCAATTCAAATCTTCCAACTCGGACCATTCAAACATGTTCGTAGTACTTATACGTACAGTGGAAATCAAGTCCCATCAACTTGATCCTCGTCATTACTTGTATTCTCACCCACTGACAATGAGTGAGTCAGTCAAGGGAAAAATATCCAGCATGTGGAAAAACTTCTCACTTCTCACTCTCTGTATACCCTTCACACTAATCCCCTAATTCATACAATAATGTAAACTTCCATAGAATTATGGAACTTCCAATGTAGAAGCTGTACAATCAAGAATGAGCTTTTGAGTCCTCACAATGCGCAAAATAAAGATGAAAGGGATAGAAAAAAAGTGCAGTAATGTTAAAGAGAGAAGACTCGAACAAATAAAAGTAAAACAAGGGTAGTGAATTCAGTGACCTTTTCACTGTTTCCTCCCAACGACTGTCTTTTCCTATGTTGATACATATATTGTTTGAAAGCTCAGGTTCATGTTTCTTTTTAATCGAATTAGTTACCACTTTTTATCTCAAGTTAATCGCGAGCACCGGGCTGTGGTTATATAGCTTTATTCGTAATATATAGCTTTTTCTCTAATACACATATAACTCCATGTAAAAATCCAGACTTTTTTATGAGATAAACAAAAGGATTGATTCAGTAGTTGAAATGTGGCAATCTAGTTTACTCTAATCCTTTTAAGACAAGATTATCTTGTTACAGCCATTCTCAACTTGATCTTTAGAACATGCTGATGAATAAAAGTAACTCAAGATATACAGTGACATTGCTTAATACCAAATGTAATGATGCTTTCATTCATCCTGCAAACAAAGATTTAAAGAGGTTTTCAAAGAAATACCTACCTTTTATTTATTATTGTATGCATAAATCCGCAGGAAAAAAATCCAGTTAAAGAAAATAATAATTTGTCGAAAAATTAATGTCAAATCACTGTATACAGTTTTTAATGTGGCACAGCTTATCAAGTAAATTTAAATCCAATAA
Source organism: Spatulosminthurus flaviceps (assembly GCA_034693705.1). NCBI lineage: Eukaryota > Metazoa > Arthropoda > Collembola > Symphypleona > Sminthuridae > Spatulosminthurus > Spatulosminthurus flaviceps. Next base: position 2,721 of record JAQFXU010000585.1, on the reverse strand, counting down.
TCCGTCACTTTACAATGTTAAAATACGCTTCTTAAAAGTTGTCCCACAAATTGACATAGAATTTAAAATCCAACTTGTTTTTTTTATTATTTCAATTTGCAAATGTTTCACTTGAAGAGAGATTAGAGCGAACAAGCTTTGCACTCACAGAAGATACACTCACAAAAATTCACCTCCTCAAGAGGATTATATCAATGGCGATGAATGGAGAGGAGAATGATGGTAAATTCAACAAACAAATTGAGAAAAACTAGTTGATTGTTAATGGAGGACGTGATATAAGTTTTGCCTTATATTGTCAAGTACACAGAGTCATGTAGAATTGGAACTCATTGAAATTGATCTTGAGTAAATAGAGCCGACATGCTAAAAAGCACGTAAAGTTTAATATTATACTCCACTTTCATAAATTAATTTCAACAGGTTTATTAACAAGAGAAACAATAGGGTAAATGATATGGTTTATGTTAATTCGATGGCGTGCTTAGTTCATACGTGTGAAAAAGTGCCAGGGTCGAAAGAAAAAGAGGTAAGGGGAGGAGAAAAAAAATCTATGTATATGTATTTAGCGTGTTCCAGTTCGGTGTGTATAAACCACCTCAGATTCAAGTCAAAACGTTGGTTTTCCCTTGGTATTCACAAAAACACACAGAGAGATACGATTTAAAAAAACTATAGGTACGAATCCCATGAAGTGAAGCTGCGGATGATGACAAAACTCAACTGAATAAATTCTCAATGGTTGAACAAATGCCGTTTAGTAGAGAAAAAAATACACCAAAATTTCCATGCTTCCAAAGGCAGAGAGAGAGACAAATGGCAAACTGATACTAAGATTCTCTTTTGCGCCTTGATACTGTTGAGTAGTAGTAGAGACTCACACAACCAAACTGGTGACCACAAACACCCAAACTGTCTACTTCTTGATTCTTGAACGAAGACTGACTTTAAAAGCAATTGCTTTGGTTACTCACATGCCTTCCGGCTACCTACCAACTCTCGCCTCATGCCTGGTACTTAGTTACATGAATCCTCATTTCTTTTTTATATCTACGTAGATACACATACATTTACTTGCCCATACTTAACATAGGCAGTGTGTACCGGATACATTATATATACGTATAAACTTATGTGTATGTATAATGTCAGGCTACGTTACACTGTAGATAGGTTTGTGTATATTGAATTGTTATATGAGACTTGGAAGTATCAACAGTATTTACTAGACATACATCACTCCTGCTTTACCTCACCTCTTGCAGGATTACCACTAACAATGAACATATGTTACTTTGCTTTTGTACTCTCTTTTAACTATACTAGCATTATTGTAAAGCCAAGCCTTTGAAAAGACATGAAAAAACCAAGCCAGCACTTGCACTATACGAAGAACAACAATGTGCCTGATGTGTAGTAGTGAGACACACACACACACACATACGAAGATGCCTGTAACATGTACAATGCATGGAATCAAAGGAAGGACTGAAAAAGTTAAAAGACATAAACCCGTATTGTTATAGGTCCATAGCACCCCCAAACACTCAGGAGAGCTCGTCCATGTGTTTCTTCCTTTACATCCGAATTACCGCTGCCTTGTCTTATCCTCTACTTTTATATTCTTCGTAGGCTATTTATTTCATTCGAGTTTACTCCTTGTTAGTTTTTACTATCTCCCATCTGGGTATCACCACTTACTCCTCGCTCAGTATTACTAGGTTCTATTAAAAGGGTTCTGTACATAGTATGGTACCAGTGGTGTGTGTTAAAAAAGTCCAATAATATTTACTTGTCGACGAAATCCCATTAGATAGGGAGATATGTTGAGGAGTTTTTATGTGAAGTAAAAAACTACCGAAGGAACAGTGAAATTTAGACACTTGGAGGAAAGGGGTAGAGCGGGAAGGAATGACGCTGTCCTAATATAACGTGCCCTCACGGACTAGGAATTGTTTGCCCCGTGGATAATAAGTAACAATGCCTTAATTTTACCTCAAGATATATTGTATGGTCAAGCTAAAAAGAAATTCTTTTTTTTCACTCTTCCTCATCCTTCTCCTCACACTAGCTTTTTCTTACTTATTTCTTCATCCCCTATATGAAAATCCTACTGACTGATTTGGTCATCACATTGGAAACTTTTGATGTTTTAGGGTTTGTTCCTTTTATACAGGAGAGAATTTTCTTGGAAAAATTTAGTTGTACATGTATACCTCATAGCTACATATCTAGCTGCGGCTGCGGGTGCTTTTATTACTAGTCCAATGCTGTATACTTTTGTGCTAGAATGTCCGCATGTATGTATACATGAATCATAATAAATTCTTGCGTGAAAGCAAATACAAGTGAATTTGTAATCTTAAAATTGATGGTCGGATGTACGTAACAATAGCAAATCCCAGCCTTTTTCCTTTCAATCTATTCAGTATGGATAATAATATTTTAAGATGGACACTGCACGCATGCATCTGCCTATTATTTCATATGTTAAATTATTTTGAAACATTTGGATAGAAAAAATAACCGAATGCATTTATTTGTAAAAACTTGAATCGATGAGTGCATGCAAGCAACTTCCTATGCATTCCCAAGTAAAGCCAATGCAATTACTCATCCCGTAGAGATATCTGTTAAAGGAAATATATCGTCGGGTAAAGTCCAAAAGGCGCTATAATTTTGTTTTTCCCATAACGTTACGAAAATTATAGCGTCTTTTGG
>JAQFXU010000584.1:0-47098 GCA_034693705.1 Spatulosminthurus flaviceps | reverse complement strand
CTAATATAAATCCTAAATAAAACATTTAATCTTAATTCTCAAAGCATCTTCGTTATGCTTTTTTTGCTTTTACTTGTGTGTCACTAAATTACCAATTGGTAAATAGTTCGGTCTAAATTCGCTGTGAGAGCGCAGCCTTCCGTATTTACTATAATGAATACCTCTCACTCGCTCATTGTTCTATGCCCAAACGCTATTGTTAGATAAAAATGTAACATTTATTTTCAAAAAATATTTCAATGTATAGTTAAAAACTCAACACTAAAAGCATTTTCGTTGTGCTTTTTTTGCTTTGACTCGTTTACTTATATATGAACTTCATTGCAAAATTTAGTGCTGGGACATCCAGGGCTAGCACCCTTCAAGGGTAGATATGTATTTCTTTGTCTTGACTATATCTCGCGTTTTGCAAAAAGTAATTAAAAGTAATTATTGTAAGACAATGTTTCCAAAAATTTATGATTTTTCTTATTTCGACCGTATTTTTTGAATCGGATTTCGTTTAAATAACCTTAACTTTATTATTAAACTTAATATGGGCGACCCCTTTATGTATATATATATATATTTATTTATTTTAAAGGTATATCTTTGATATATATAATATTAATTAATTAATTATAACGCCTTAATATATATTTAAGTACGAACGACAGCAATGACAGTATTTGGCAGTCTCAGAGACGGCCAAATACTGAATTTCAAGGAAAGAAACCCATTGACCAATTTAAGGTAATTTTAGGGTGTCGGTAACCTGGTCGGTAGAATGCATATTTCACCCTTTTCTGACGGAGGTATCCGTAGAGTTGGAACGTTGGAAGGCGAGGAAGAATGATAAAGATCATGTGCTGTATTTGACGACGCCATGCAGAAATCAGGTAGAAATGAAAGTGAAAAACGTAGTGGGGAGAATATGAATAATTGTTGAGAAATTCAACTGATATGGGGAATAAATGAGACGTAGCTTCCTCTTCAAACCTTCCAAGGGTGCTATTATTTAAAAATAAGTTGTGGCAACGATAACTGCAAACTGCAATCACTGCAGCGTTACTGAAACCACTGCATTGCGAATATCAAAGATTTGTTAGGGATAGCTTGGGAAAGTCGCTGAGTACGTAGAACAGAACGTGTTAAGAAAACAGACTGGTGATATCAATTGATGATTTTCCTGGAGGATAAACAATAAAGCAGAGGCCATAAGTCATGATTGCAGACAAGGAGCTTAGGATGCAACGACGGAATTTAAACATTTTAACTGCAGTTGGAATTTATTCCCATATCTCATATGTCATAGTTTTTAGTATATCCGCAGCATAGTAGTACACATGATACTTTCATTACAATATATGCAACTTTTAATACGATGTATAATCGTGCACACATGCATGCATCATTTTTTCCACCTCCTCGTCTTCCTAAATTTTTTTCTCATTTTCAACATAAATTGTAAATTGTATGTAATTCATGAAGGTAATAGATGAATTCTCAGTAGTAGCTGTAATCGCAATAGTATTATTATTATTATCATATCCTTATAAGTTTATGTAGCATAATATAATAATTATTATTATTAATATAATATATAATAGTATAACATACCATAGGTCTCCTAAACTCTCTATGAATCTAGTTTTTTCTCTCTATAATTTGTAACTACTAATTATAAGTTGACAATTTTTAACATTTTCATCGGTTTTTATCCCGTTTATTTTTTCTCATCGTCCGTTGTGATTTATTTATACAGTCACGTCATACTTGCCGCAAAAGTATGCGTTCCTGGAATATTGTTTAGAATATTTTTCGTAACCGTAATATAGTAATAGTATCATAATATGTTGTAATAATAATAATAATAATAATAATAATAATGATAATAATAATAATTGTAATAATGATAATAATAATTAAATTTACAGAGGGTATGTAATAATAATAGTAGTAATAGTTGTTGTAGTTTAGTAGTGTATTCTCATGTATGCGTCGTACATAATAGTGTAATGTAATAATTATAATAACTATGATATTCATGCTCAGTTTCATGTGTAGGTAATCATTATTTTATACCCAATCGTCTAATCACCGCATATTGTTCTATCCTTTTAGTGCTTTATAATGCCTTTTTGGACAGAAACAAAAAAAGCTTCGTGTGTCACGCCTTTTTTAGCTACAATTAATATTTCATTGACAATATAAAATCCATGATTCAACATTATTGGAGGCAATAATCAAATTCTTGACACATACTTTCTTCTGCTGAATCAAGATTACTATTATAATTTTTGTCATTGTTTTGTGTCTCATATAGAGTTCCATCTATGTACATAGCATGGTTTTCATTCAACTAATGCATGTACAACATTTTTTGCATAATTAAAATAGAATCAAGAGTTAGTGCCTTAGGGATGATTCTATTTTCGTCCCTCCATTTCCCTTCTCCCCAGTACTTGTAATATTATAAAGCTTTTGTATTTTTGTAAACATTCAATCATGCCCCATTAACCATACGTGTACATTGCAATACGATATTCACTTCGGAGCTTAATTCACTTTAATGGGAACATGCTTAAAGTAATCATATGTAGCAAGTATATGCATAATCTATAAATCCTTTATATCGGCCAGTTTTTACATTTGAGTTATACACGAGATTGCAAAGTATTTTTGAAGGGTTCATCCGGTAGAAGGGTGGCAGCTCTTCGGAAGCACACGCCAAAAGAATTACCGTATGCCAAAACCTACTTCAATTATTCCAGTTTGGGCGTCTTCTATGTCCCGGCTTATGAATACCAACAGTGGCGCCAGGACGATGTATGCAGGGATTTAAGACTTCCACGTTGCAGGTGGTTCATTCCAGTATTTCTTAAGAGGTTTGCAGTAAAATCGTACATTTAACAAGTTAATGATTATATAGAATGAGGTAGGATTAAGATCATTCCGAAGCGCACATATTAAAATCCAGGACGAAATATAGAGCAATTAAATGGCAAAAATGAATTTCATGTCTTCAAAACTTCCGTTGCTTTGTAACCGGTTGAATAATTCATTAGTATTTAAGCGATTTCACGAAATGTTTTGCAAATAAACGAGGACCTTGACATTGTCTGCAATAACCTATAAAGCGTATAATAATATTCAGTAATAAACACGTGAAGGAAAAATCATGATTCGACTTATCACATTTATAACTATATCATAGTTTCCATTTAAGTCTGAGGATTCTAATGAAGTTTTACGTATCTGGAAGAACAAACCACCCCTCACCTCCCCAAAAAGAAAAGAATCATAACTGTCGGTATGATTTCGCTACAGCAATACCAAAAATAAAAGTTATCTTAGCATACTATCAACTGACCAGCGTAATTTGCCTCAGTTTTACATATTAGCAATGAAAAGAGAAAAATGCGGTTTCATAATTTCTTGAATATCTACGAATATTTGATTATAATGGCAGAAATTAATGACATAACGTAGTCTTCAACTACAAACATTGCAACTAACATACGAAGTCAGAAACCCTTTTCATCCATGAGATTAGGAATTGACAACATTTCTTCCATCCATGCATCTACGTCCCCCATTTGTTGGCACCCCAACCCTGAAACATAAATTCAAACAATGTTAATTAGGATACTAAACGGTTTAAAAGGGAATGTACGATAGCCACAATATCTGCTTGAATTTTGCTCGAATTCATTCATAGCGCATCAAGCTTACCATGTGCTTATCGTCCATCATATTTAAATGGCTCGTGTCCCAAGATGTATGTTGATCAATTTTCGGAACATGCTCCATGTGTTCCATTCCAAACGGATACATTGGGGGTTGCTGAGCACTCCCCATGTGCATCATTGCTGGTACACCGCTTCCATTCATGAGTCGCTGTTGGTTATCATACATCTGCAAATAAAGCAACAATATATTGTTGCAACATGACACGAACGGCTTAAACGAACTTATACAAAATTTTAGCTCAAACCCGAACCTGCTGCATTTCTAGAATACGACTTGCGTCCACTTCTTCCAAAAAGCGCCGTCCTAAGAAACCACGGTTATCTCGATTAGGTGGGGGTTGAGGGCCATGGGAGCTCAGATGTTGCTGTGCTGGAGGATTATTAGTAGGAAACTGGGGTTGTTGTGGGCTGGAACTAGGGTACATGCCGAGCCAGGGTTGCGGTTGTTGCGCCTGATGATTTGAATGCGGTCCCAAATTGTGAGCTCCCTGAACACTTGGTAGGGTATGAGACGGTTGAATTTGGATCTGAGTAGTATCCAGGCAATCCAACACAGTAAAAGAAGGGATGTTCACACTTCCACTGGTGTTTGCTGTGTTCTTCCAAGCTCTTTCTCCACCAATGGGGCGTGGAAGCCGTCGATCTTCCATTTTGGGTAAATCTAACAATTTAAAACGTTAAGAAGTTCAAGTTCTCTTACTAGCAATTTTCCACTTAAAACAACATGAACTCGTATACTTGTAATTTGGAACCAGTATCGAAATTACTTTGATTTTCATGATGGGAAGCATCAATCCGAGAGATCAACGCCTGCGGATCTATTGCTCCACCTGAGTTTGCTAGGTCAGCCAATCCTTGAAAATCCATCATGTGTTCTCCAGTGTTATTACCATAGCCACCCGGCCACCCTCCTTGCTGCGGAACTGGTCGACTCTGTCGGCCGAATTGCGGCACCTGTTGTTGGTTCATTCCCATGCCCTTATACTGCTGGTGAATCGACATGGGATAAGCAGATGACATCGGGGAGTTATTATTTTGCTGTGGCTGATTCTGCGACTGATTCTGGGGTTGCGCATTCTGCGGTGGAGTTCCTTGCTGTGTAGGCGCTTGTGGCGGTTGTTGCTGCAATGACGGCGGAGGCTGCTGTTGCTGCTGCTTATTCACGGGCAAATTGAAGCTAGGAGCTCTTGGATTTAGCCTGGAGGAGATGACCACATTTGTTGGAACACCCGCGACAGGCCCACCACTGTAGTTTAATACCCACCACACATTGGTGTTTTACAGTTAGAGTTAATATACAAACATCACCACAAGTCCACAAAAAAGCATGCCAAACCAAAACACTAGTTTTGTTAAGAAAGAATCTACCTCTAAATATAGATTATTAGCCCCATTTGAAAAATAATGTTATCTGTTTGCCAGAAAAAAAACACGAGCAAAGAAAAGGATAACAGCTGCATGCACTATTAGAATCTTCGAAAAATGGCTGTTTTTAAGACGGTTAAATACGAACTGAAACTTCTGCTTAAGCCCTGAATTAATAATAAACTGTTAGTTAATTGGCTATTGGTTACCACAAAGAAAAACGACCACCCCATACAACGCACCTTGAGCCCCAACAGTTGGTTAACTTAAATACAATTATTATTGAAACTTCCTGTTAGCTGCTAGGTAACAATACATCACTGACATGCATGTGATGTTCAGTACTAGCGTGTCATTTTGTGGCAACATCATGCTTTCTCGTAGAATTTCACATTCGCATAAAACATTTACAGGATTCAGTTAATTTGTTTCTTCGTAATTCGTATTAACACTAAATGCAAGCATTAATGGAACTGTCTATCAATTAACTATTCAATCAAGATACGTAGAACATTCCGCAATGCCCAGCCCCCAGAAACATTAACAAAAGTATGAAGCACACAAAAACTATTGAAGTACGGTTAGGTTTTAATCCGAGCACGAAATGAATCAAATAGTCTGTCGCGGTTTCTCAAATATTAGAGGATAATTTTCATGGACTTATATGTACTTATTAAAAATTGGATTAAATACAAACTATAGGAGAAACAGCAAATTACAGTTCACGAACCTATTATTCGAGTAGATCATCGCACTGTTGCCTCCTGAATTTATATCCGGGTGGGACATACCAGGTAAGCTTCCATGTTGTGAGGCTGTTTGTTGTCCTAATAAGTTGGGTGTTGGCACGTGGTGACCAAATGCAGGTCCTGCTCTTGGCTGGGCCATTCCGTGATTATTAGCATTTAGTGCCTCATGAGTCGACGGTTGAGATTGTGGTGGTGGCTGCGACTGGTGAGAACGACTCGAAAATGAAGTCATCAGATTTGCAGGTGTATTTTGATTGCTTAAAATATTTCCTCCATGTGTGTTAATATTTCCTGGAAGCAAATTGTTCGGACTCGTTGGATTCAAGCCTACGAAGTGAGACAGATGTCCGTCAAGAACATTGAAAGCAGAAGTTTGAGGCTGTGGATGCAATTGCTGAGGCTGAGGTTGCATTCGGAGAACAGGAGAGCCCATTGATGTATTTCCACGGTAGCCTGGAGCTTTAGATGCATCGGCCTATATTTCCAAAACGACCATGTAATTACTTCACGTTCATACTACGATAATTGGTTTAACGCACCATTCAAAAATTTTCAGCAGGTCAAATTACAGCATAAATTAGATATGGCACGAAACTTAATAAAATTAAGTCAGCATGTCCACATTTTCAGGCCGATAACTAAGAACATCATCAATGCATCCAAGATGCTAATCAAATCATATTAAAATTTTTAAATCAAGTAAGCTTACTTTGGGAACGTCTGGATCAACAATACTATCCACCAAGTTTTTCGTGGAAGATGTTAAGTTCAAACTGGATACCAAACTTCCAACCACACTAGATCCTGTTACACAATTGCCATTTTGAATGCCTCCCGCCTGAGTTATCTGGGCAGTGGTTGTACTCAGACTGGAAGAAGAGATTCCTGATGCCGCTACCGAGGCGAAGTTCATTGCTCGAGCAACGTTGGATCCACCCAAAATATGATTACCATTTCCGGACTGCGAGTTTAGCGGTTGCTGGAGGCCGGATGCACCAATGGTACTTGGGTTGGCTAAATCCCCCGGAAACCATCCGGCTGTTTTACTAAAAGTGTAATTGAAAGGTGAATACTCCAAAGGAGTCTGATTCTCGGTCTGAATGGATTCATCCGGCCGGTTACTCTCCGCGGGAGTCTGACGACTTCCACCTCTCACAGTTGACGAAACTTTATTGACACCACTAACCCCAGCACCAGGAGCTAAATTATTAACCACCTGCTGATTACTCACAGGAGTATGAGCAAAACCTGAAGGACTCAAAATCTGAGAATTTATGACCACTCCGTTTTGATTCCTCACGTTCAAGTTATCACTGGTTTGTCCAGAGGATATGGAGCCGGAGGAAATCAAACTGTTAACCGAGGAACTCGATTGTGGTTGCCTCTCGTTGTGAGTAATTTGAGCCGTTAGTTGTTTATTGGCGGGCGGATTTGACGAATTCTGGCTAGTCAAGCTTGAGGGCAACATTGGGGAGGTGTTAATAGACTGCTGTGTTAGTTGAGAAGTAGGATGAACTTGAGCTGAGATTTGTTGCAACTGAGGGGGAGGAGTAATCGAAGTTGGAGTAACGGATGTTGGTGTAGAAACGGTGTTTTGCTGTGGTGGTTGTGATTGCGAAGGCTGTTGCTGAGAAGGTTGTAGTTGAGGTGTAGGTGTGGCATTCCTCGGAGCGGGGTTACTATTAGTATTTATTGGAGCCGTAAATGTCCCGATTGTAGGAGGCTGCTGATGACACAATTTGGCAGCAAATGTACTAGAGTTACTATTCATCTGATTTAGCGTGCTGTTCTGACTTGGTGTAATGATTAAGCTTCTTTTGCCAGCACTAACGGCTTTGAAGGTGGCAGCACTACTGGAAGACGAACTGATAACTGGAGTAGGTTTCTTAATCGCAGGTGATACTGAATTCTTTGGAGTAACGATGGGTGGTGAAGCAGATATTTTAGTTGTTGGTTGATTTTTCGACTTTCCACCACCTGTTCCCTGTACTAGTGGTTTTATTGAAAGGATGTCCCCGCCAGATGTATTCCCACATACTGAGGAGAGAACGCTTGAAACTGAACTAGAGTTACGTTCACTACTTGAAACCATCGAAGGATTAGTTTGCATTGACATGTTGGAGCTTGTTACTGTTAATCGAAGACCCGGTAACTTCTTCACGTCTATATCCGGCTCATTGATTAGAGCTGTGATAAGTGTGTGAGCCTGTTTTACGCACTCGGCAGATCCTTTAATTTGGATTATCCTTTCTGGCTGTACCTGATTTTTCACTTGTTTTTCGACCTCAATGTGGGCCCCAGTAGCTTCCCGAATAGCATTGATGTTACACCCTCCTCGTCCTATAACCCTTGAAATAACTGTGGATGGTACACTGATTTTCTTCGAACGAGAGTTCGCACAGTTTCGAGTAACTTCCTTCCAGCCTTCATCCTTACGATTTAACTGCTTCTGACTGATGCTTGAAGCTGAGGAGTTCCCAGACAAATGCTTTCCTCCACTACCTCCGAGCTGATAGTGAGAATGCGAATGGTTCAAATGGGACTGAAGATTGGAGCTCGAATGATGAGATACGTGATCCCCAGTATGATCGAAGGTACTTTTTCGAAGTTGTGAAGGATTCAAAGAAATGCCCATCAGGGGTTCCGGTCCGCTGGTATGATTTGACTGAGTGAAGGACTGCGAAGAGGTATGATTCGAACAAATGACATCATTATTTTTCCCACTTTTCTTTGACACAATCGGGGAGCTTGCATTAGTGGCGCTGCTTGCAGTAGAGTTTCCGTTTTTCGTGTCTTTCACATTTTGGGACAGAGAAGGCTGGGACTGAGATAAACATTTTTTCTTATCTTGAACTACAGATTCCTCTTTAATCTTCCCCCGAGGGTCTTTAGAATTAACACTAGATTTACTAAGTTTAACTTCAGAAGTCACTTCCACCTTTTCCTTCAGTATTTCTTTCTTTTTCGATGGCTCCTCAAGCTTAGTTTCTTCTTTGATAACTACTGAGCCGGAACTGGTGATCGAATTGGAATTCGTATGATTGATGCTGGAGCTTGAATTATTATTATTGCTTCCTTTCTTTTTGTTCTTCTTTCGATTTCTTCCACTACCCGCAGGCTTCTCGTGTTCTTTGTCAGGTGTCTTTTCTGAATGTGGCACGTGTTGGTTCAAATTCTCATTCAAAAAATTCTCTTTGTTACCCTTCCGATTTTTCTTCCCGTCGTGGTTGTTATTGTGATTACCCGCCGATGAATTAGACCCAAGGCTATTAGCATCAATCCCTGAATCAAAAATGCCCCCATTATCATCATCATTCTCGTCATCGTCTTCCTGAATGGGTTCTTCTTCTTCCTCTTCTTCGGACTTTTCTTCTTCTTCCGGTTCTATGGTAATGCCAGAAAATAGTTTTTTCTTTTCTAGTTTCTTCTTCTTTTTCTTCTCTCGACGGCGAGCAGCCGCTAGACGTTTTGATTCTTCCCGTGTTCTTTCCAAATCTAGCTCTTCTAAAAGAATGTTGGCATTTTTATTTGCTTCTAGTGCTTGTTTGTCTTTTGCCTGTCGTATGTACTCTGCACACTGCTGGCATCGTTTGAGAAGTTCGGGCTCAGTGGCAACCGACATGAAGTACCGTTGCATTTCAGCATCTGAGGGGAACTGTGTGACGTTTTTCACAATCCAGCGGATAACTTTAACATGACCTTTACGGAAGGCTGCCATCAAGCAGGATATACGGCGATTGTCTTGAGCGTCCATGTCTGCTCCTCCTCTCATCAGTATCTGCCCTACGTCCAGGTGGCCTCCATGGCAAGCAAGCCACAAAGGCGTACAGCCTTTTTTGTTCCGAGCGTCCACGATAGCTCCTTTGAGTAAGAGTAGCTCAACAAACCGGTAATGGCCTTTATCGGCAGCAATCGTGAGGGCTGTGTCACGAGTGGCTGGAACAGGTGGAGCATTCACATCCGCCCCTTTCTCAATTAAAACTTTTCCCACTTCCACGTAACCTCCGTTCGCTGCTTCCATTAGAGGTGTCAATCCCGTTTTAGCGCGATGCTCAAGATTAGCCTTTCTTTCGAGAAGAAGCTGGACAACTTCTTGTCGTCCTTGAAAACATGCTAATGTCAAAGCTGTATTCTTATTCGTTTCTATCTGCGCATTTATGTCGGAACCCATATCTAGAAGGAGTTTTACGGCTGCTACATTTCCATTCATGGCAGCAAGCATGAGTGGTGAAATTCCAAGTTTTGAGCCCGTGCGTGAATTAATTTCTGCTCCTGCTGACAGAAGCAATTTAATAATGTTGACATAACCACCTGACGCTGCAAGGCTTAATGGAGTATAATCGGACACGTTCCGATGCTCCTTGTTCGCCCCTCGTTTTAACAAGAGATCCACCACCTAAAAAATTCAAGAATCAAATAAAATCCAACCTCTCGAAACCACCTCTTTGTTGAAACTAGTCACACAAAAATGAATTTAATTTGCAATTTTTGTACAAAGCTGAAAATTCAATACCTCATAGCGCCCTTTAGTACATGCTAAGGACAAGGCAGTATCTTTAGTTCGTTCTGACTGAGCCTCTATGTCGGCGCCGTGATTTAACAAAAGTTCTACTACTTTCTCATGACCACCATCAGCGGCCAAAATTAAAGGAGTGCATCCCTTCTTATCACGGTGTTCTGCAATCATGAACATCTTGATTAGAATGGAAATTACTAAAGACAACACATTAATGCTGGAAAAGATAATTCCCTCCTCTTACCAATATGAGCTTTTCTGCTGATCAGAAATTCAACAACTTCAAGGTGCCCCGACGCTGCAGCGATAGACAAACTCGTTTCACCATTAGATTCTGTGGCCGAATCAACGTCTAACGCCTTCGCGATGATTTTTGAAGGATCTTGTTGTTGTCCAGTGAAGGTTGTTTGAGTGGAGGCAACCGATTGGTTCTGTTTCATTCCGACAGCTGCAGCATGAGAGTGCGCTGACGTCTGGGTTTGTTGATTCGATTGTCTTGGTTGTTGACTACAATTGCCCCCTCCAGCAGAGCTTTGGGGACAAAATGGTCGCGATCGTTTTGCCAAAGGTTTTTTCACTTGAGATTGTTGCTGTTGGTGATTTGGGGTAGTGGCAGAAGTGGAAGTGGAGGCAGCTGCTGTACACGTTGATTGAGCTTGAGTTGCGACATTGGACGAACTCGGTGCTTTTGAAATTGATCCTTAGTGTTACAAATAAAGAACTAAGATGAAATCCATCCTTGCAAATACTGTTATATTTGACGGCGTTTGTTATATATTATATATTTATAACCGATCAACGTCACTGGTTTAAAATCTTTAAACAAATATTAAAAATCCGCAAAGGTATACCTATTGTTCCAGCTGATTTCACTACAGCCGGTTCCGACACAATTTTACTCTTCGTCATGGGTGTAGTAGAAGCGATTTGCTTAAGCGCACCGGGTGGAGGAGCGCCAGAGGGTGGTACGATCCCTGCACTTGCAGCTGCTTCTTTAATCGCCTGCGGTAATGGCGGAGGATGCGGATGTAAAATAGGCGGAGTGAATGGTGCGGTTCCACTCGAGCTGGTTCCTGAGGTTGAAGAGTTAATGATTGTTGTAGTCTGCATTGTGGATGTCATGGGTAAACCGGGTACGGCGGATGTATTTAAATCTGGTGACCCAAGACTTGCAGGTGAGCTAAGTTGGTAGGATTGAACATGAACTCCACTTGCTGGACTTATCTGATAAACATCATAAAAGTTTTCACATTGAAATGTTGCACAAATTAACTTTGCTTTGCCCAAATAAACGCAACTTTCTATTTACATGCACCAAAACTATGAAGATGATAGACAACAACATATGAAGATGTTTTATACTTGTAATGCGCCTTGCAATGGAAAACATTCGAGTGGAAAAGTTGCAGCAGCAGCGCTCATAATCATTTCATTTGCTCCTGGGGGCAAATCTTCTCCTTCAATTATAGTCTCCGTCTCTCCATTACCATGAGTAACCACAACAGTTGTTGTAGTTGTCGTACTGGATGTAGCTCCATGCCCACCCGAAGAACCAGTAATTACTCCGCTATTATTGGCTCCGGTAACGACTTGGTTTCCTAACAACTGACTGGTTCCTGCAGAAGCTGCTAAAGCACTGAACGAATTGTACGCCCCAGCTGCTAAAACTTGGGTAAAATCGATCACGTCAGGGCACTTGTCCTCCTGGAACGCCTCGTGCGTCTCTAATTATGTAAATCAAACAGATTCAGTGATTGCACCTCCCTTATTCACATGAATGCATATCGATAAAAGCCACTATCAATACATAACAATAAATAACAAATTTCAAACTGCAAATAAGAAGGTGAGACTCACCTTTCCCTTTCTCTCCTTTCATTTGTTGCTGTACAAATATTTGGCTCAATTGTTTCGGATCCAGTTTTTTAAACTGCGAATTAGACACCGTTTGGTTCGAACTTGCCCGAACCTGTTGCACATGCATCTGAAAAACCGTCGGTGACCCAATGAACTGTGTGATAGTCAAAAGCCAAGCAATGTTTTTGTGACACCAACTTATATAGTTTGTCTATCATCAACATATGAATTGACCGATAAAGGACAACATGGAATAGGATTGCAAGCTGTCAAGCAGTATAAATGTATAATAGCCGAAAACTTACCTTGGTTGGAGGCGAATTAGGAACAACCGGAAGTTTCATCCCACCTTCCAGCTGTCCACCGGTAGCGGCTGCTGCAATGCGTGCCGAAAAAGGCTGTTGAAGATGCACATCAACCAATGGCATTATGGTTCCGGTTGTTGGTGATTGACCTTGGATGGTACTAGTCGGACTGATAGATGAATTAGCTGATCCCGGTACAACTGATGTCGGACCCACAATGTTTGGACTTGTCGTAGGGCTAGTCATCACTTTCTCGCTTCCCGGTGATGTTCCTGCTGACGAAGTTGACATTGCATGTTGTTGCTGTTGAAGCTGCTGCTGAAGTTGTTGTTGCTGTAGTTGAAGCTGAACTTGTTTTCTAGCACTGGGTTTGTTCGCTTTGGCTTTAGGACGCTCACTAATGGCCGTTTGAGCTGTGACCTGCATTACCTCAGCACAAAGTCGACAACAACAAGTCCATGAATTACTTTCTTTTATCTGCTCAGGGATCAATTCCTAATAAAAGCATATTTACAAACAACAAAAAACAAACGTTTTTAAAAAGCCACAACCAAAATAATGATTACGCAAAAATATGCATTCACTACTACATCAAGATACTCCATCACCAAACAATTAATCAAAGCAGAAAGCTTTAATAACCCATCTTAATCTTCCTTACTACAGCACAAAACAGAAGCTTAACTCCATAAGCTTATAATTTAATATTAAAAACTCGAACCACGAAAACACAAGGAATGAAAGATAAGAGTGTAGTTACGGTTTTATACAACGAACAGAAAATGTGCGGTAACGAACTGCTCTTAAAAAATTCAAAGTTTACGAGTAGATGGATTGAAAATGAGCCCACACCTGCGATGGTACCAGTGGAGGCCCAGTCGGAGTAACTGAAGCAGCTACGGCTACTGCTCCAGGATTTAGAATTCCAGTGTTTCCGGTCGGAACAACTGGAGCAGATAACGAGTTCGTTATGGAGCTAGGTGTTGTGATTGGCATAGTGATGGGTGAGATACTATTCGTTAGAGGCCCGGGTTGGTGACTTTCCATCCCTGCTGGTCTTTTCACATGAACATGATGCTGATGATTACCATCGGGGCTTAACTTTGCACATTCAGGACAGCACCCCGTATGGCTACAAGAAGTGGCACTACTTCCTACTACAGCTGGGGTCACGCTGGCTGATGAAGGTGTTGCCTGCTTCCTAGCGGGCAAAGAATTGGCAGATGATGTCGAGATACTCTTCACCTCCGCCACCGAGATACTATTTGCCTGATTCACTGATGCTGCTGTTGTCATTGACACAGCTTGCTTCTTAATGCCATCTCCAGTAATGTGCAGATTCTTCACTAATGGACTCTCTAGGGTAATCGTACCACTCTTTGGCTTCAGTGGGGTAGTGGTTTCGGCGGTTCCAGTTACGTCCGCAGCAGGTTTCTGTATAGGCAAGGCATTGTACTTCATATACAATCATAGCATTTAAACAAACCATAGCGAACTTATAATGCTATTTATAAACGGCATACTTGTTGTGGGGAAGACGAATCCAAAGTTGATGTTGAACGACTTTTCCTGAGGACTGATTTACCTTGATTCTGATTTGAACCTGCTCGACAAAATTTCGTCATGATTAATATCTCAGTGAAAAGTAGTTGGTGTTACATCAAACTGCTTCCATATTACATTAATATAAATACCCGAATTAACAGGGGCAGACGCCTGAGCTTTAGGTGGTATTTTGCCCTGGATACTTTTCTCAGCTGCTGCCTTAAGACTTGCTTGCGGGGCAAAATCAAGAAGTACCCGTATGACATTGGTATGACCACCTCGGGCCGCCTCAATAATCATTGTTGAGTTATCCTAGACGAAGACATTTAAATTACACCAATTAGTATTTATTTAAAAAACGCGAAACAAAAACAATGTTAAGACATTAAAACCTTAAGCTTGTGGTAGGGGTTGGCGCCTGCGGCTAGCAGTACTTCTACTGCGGCGACATGCCCTCCAGCACAAGCTAAGGATAGGGGAGTATGATCATTGCTTGCTGTTTGCCGATTAATATCTGCTCCTTTGGATAATAAAAACTTAATGACGTCCAGATGTCCGCCCCTACACGCTTTCATTAAAGGATTTCGTCCGCCCTCTGAAAGGTGCTCCTAAAAACGAGAAGTAAATTTAAAATGGTGGGAAAACATCAATCAGTTAGAGTAATAACCGAGAAAATATCTAACTTACAGGATCAGCTCCCTTTTCAATAAGCAGCTCAACAACATCAACATGCCCGTTTTCGCAAGCATAGGACAAGGCAGTGTCTCCTGTTTGGGTCTCACGATTAACACTTGCTCCCCTTTCCAGTAAAAACCTAAGTAATTGAGTTGTATTAGCGTAAGTCTAACTTGGATAAATTTAAAAATTACAGGACAATGTTTTTTACACGACTTACTTGACCACATTATAGTGACCTTCCTGGGCAGATTCCATGAGAGGAGATGAGGCGCCCGATTCAATATCAGCACCGGAATCACATAGGACTTCAACAACATCTTTGAAACCACCACATGCAGCTAATGTGAGGGCAGTTTCGTGTGTTTCCTCAGTCTGGGCGTTTATTTTGGCCTGGTTTTTAAGCAGGCATTTAACGACATTAAGGTGACCCTCACGTGCTGCTTCCATTAAAGGGGTGTATCCTTCATCATTGACCTACAGAATTAGTCGCGCCATTAAATTCACAATTGGAACAGATAATCCGGAGGAGCTTGTTAACTCCACCTACATAATAACATATGTCGCCTCAAACGAGATAAATTTTTCACTGAATTACACATACTTCTTCAATGTTTGCACCACGCTCTATAAGGAGTTCCGCTAATTTCACATGCCCTCCACAGGCGGCAAGAGTTAAAGGGGACTCGAAACTATCAGCAGGCATGTTAACCTGTAATTACAAGTATGTCATTAATTTCTGCTTAAGGAAACGTTGCTGGTGTCCCTTCAATAATAATTACAAACCTGAGCTCCAGAATCGAGTAAAAGTCTTGCTACTTCTACATGACCATCCATGGAGGCTTCCATCAGTGCCGTGTGCATTTCATCAGTTTTGTGTTGCTGCAAACCAACATTAATTTTTATTCCGCATTTTATTAATATGTTAAATTTTTGCCGTACATTCAAGTAGCTTACAACGTAAAAATAAACACGCATTGCAAACTTCGAACCCGAGGATACATGGTTTGAATTTTGTGCTTCGTAAAGTGCTGATGCAAGCAAACAGCAGAAAAATTATCCTCGGTACGAAATAAATCATATCGATAAGATTAAAAACTGACCTGATCAGCACCAGCTTCTAAGAGGAACCTAACCATTTCCAGGTGACCCTTATAGCAAGCGACTGTTAGGGCAGATTCTTTGAATTCATTCGAGTGGGTATTGATTCCAGCTCCATGTTCGAGCAAAATCTAAAAACGCGCAGTAAAACTTCGAGTCACTAAACAATTTGATATAATTTGACGAAACTTGATATTCATTGAGTACACCTGCTTGCATAAAAAATCGAAATGACTTAAAAAACTTATTAACTCCTTTGGTAAAATCTGCTACTCTTTCAGATGGTCAAATGACAACATTATTAACCCTTGGAAGCTAGATGAACTAACTTCCTCGAATTTTCAGGCCGATAACTTTAAGCATCATTAAGGTATAATTTTATTACCAATTAGGGAGCAATATGAAATTCAAATTATTTAGATATTTTCTTCCGATCTACTCACGAAAAATTCAAGAGTTGAATGAAACAAAAACTAATTCCTCACCTTGGCTACTCCCACGTGACCAGAAGAGGCAGCCTCCATGAGTGGTGTATGACCATTTTCATTATTATCTTCAACTCGGGCACCGGATTTAAGGAGTTCTCGGACTATTTCCTCATGACCTTGCGCACAGGCATACATTAATGGACTGTTTCCTGTTATCCCATACCCAAACATTAGGATTGTTATAAATATAACAGCACTCAAAATAGAATTGTTAGTCATATCATTTCTCCAATACATTAACTATACTCCGCACTACAGAATTATATATTTACTGTGATTCAACTTTCAGATGGTTAACTGACAACATTAAAATCTTTGGAAGTCAGGAAAACCTGTCTCCATAAGATATTCAGGCCGATAACTTAAAGCATCATTAGTTGAGAATCGGGTTTAATTTAGCTATTCAGCATACATTAATTTTAGTAAACAATACCGGAAAGTCACAACTTCTACGACTGCTGAATTAATCGCTCAACGAGTAGAACTTACCACAAGCAGATTGGGCGTTTACATCAGCTCCATGGCTCACGAGGAGACGGACGATTTCAACGTGTCCTTGCGTAGCAGCATCCATTAAGGGAGTTAGGTCACCTTTAGTCCCGCGATCGTCCACGTTAGCTCCCATCGCTAACAAGACCTGGAATTTTCAAGACAAGTAAGAAACTGGTGGGGTAACGATCACCTGACAACCCTTACCAAGCACTCGCATACAAATCAGTTAAAACACTGAAAAACTGAATTTATTATTTCACTAATTTTGGCAGCACATGGATCATGTTATCATGCTATGGATTATGGACTTATCACAATATATTCACCACGCGAAATTCAGAACGTCCAAAAACTACAGTATTAGGCGCATATATTCTTGGATTTGGTTGGCCGAGCCAAAATATGCGTCTGTGCTTTAATAATGCAAAAATGGAAAGTCGCGAATAACATTTGGAATGCATTTAAACCTAAACCTGGAACATCTTCACTTAGTGAAGCAATCCGACTTCATTTTTTGTAATCTAAATTGTAAAGCACTCTAGCCTGAGCCCCATAACTATGTATATTTTTTGTAAAGTTATCTAAATATAACAGAAGTGTTAAAAACAACGAATTCAAATCCGCAATTGAAATCATCAACGTAAAAACTCACTCGTGCAAGTTCAAAGTAACCAGAAGAGCAGGCTAAAGCTAGTAAGCTATCGCCTTCTTCCATGGAGTCATTCCGGCCCTCCTCAATGGATTTCCTGCAACTCAAAAAATATGTTCGTAGGTAAGAGTAAATTTCAATTCATAGAAATTCCGTTACATCACAGGTAAAAATTTATCGTGCAAATTACCTCTGAGAATCCCTCATACGGTTTATGGCAGCGGAAGCTTCCCCCAACGCCGAGGAAACCGTCAAAGTGAGCTTCCGAAGATTCTCAGGATCAGACATTAATTTGCCATCGGTGAAACCTAACACAAGAACCAAATTATTAATGCAGTTTTACAAAACGTTTATTAGGCCTCAATTATCCAGTAATCCCGAATTAAATCTCACCAGCAGCTTCAAAGAAGGCTTCGAGTCGAGCTTGAGCATCGGGGGGTATTCCTTGGATACTGGAAGCATCTCCGTCTGAAGGTAAAAGGAATCCGGGTGGTTCTAATTCCAAACCATCGTCATCCTCATCGTCGTCGTCCTCGTCCGATTCGTCTCGTTCTAACGACTCGTCAACTTCACCCTATAATATAAATAATAAACGTCAGCAATGCTTCAACTACGAATCAAAACTCTATTCAGATACGCACAACTGTAAACTGTCTTCTTGACATATAATTATTTCCTGACCACCCCAATAAATATCATTTCCATTCGTCAATATGCTGCCATAAAAACAAACATTCCTAAAAACCTATTGCATAAATTTGTTATTTTCCGCAACTCATTTTAGAGGGGGAAAAATGTATAACAACAAAAAGCCATAAATAATTTGCATTTTATAATACTGACATGGACCTAACTACATTACTTTTCGGATCAAATAAACTTATCTTGAACCACTAGGAAAAGCAGTATCTATGCAATTCGAACTTCAGTAGCTGAAATTAAAGCTACAGTAAATCTTGGATTCCATATCTCCTCTCCTTAAAAATTTCACCCATCTACTGATTGGTTTTCCCTCTGTAACACACTTCCAGCTAGTGGTTCACACTTCTATTCATTCATCCGTCCGCATGCATCAATGAGTAGTTGTTGGTCAGCAATGATTTTATTTATCATAATAGAAGAATCGGTATCCCAGTATGCACTTGTTGGCCATATAGCTACGCAACTGGAATTATACTTACCCCTTGTACAGTGAATCACAGCTAAATAACATCTCAAAGTTTTACTGTTGCTACCCATTCAGGCATCACATAACTATTATAACTATTGTGGCGAAACGCGAGTAGTTCGGCAGGAACCTAAGTAGGTATGTGCCTACGTACATTAACAGCATTTCAAGCAAGTCGATGACGATGATGCTGGTTTGTCTTGTCACATCTGTGCATCAAATTAATATGCTACATAAAAAATACCCACTGACTCCTCTACAGTACATTCGAGTACGAAAACGTACAACGTACTTGGCCAGCATGCACGCTCGATGTTTTAACTAACTTCCGTGTCATTACAAAATATTCACACGTAGTAATACTGACTTGCAAAGAATCTACCAATCATTACCCACCTTCCGAATAACAGATTTCCATGCCAGTAAAATTCGGAGTCTTTACTTTTCCATTAGCTGGAGTTAATGAAAAATTTATTATTTGGCATACTCCCCAAATCCGGTACAAAATACCCATGAAAAAATATTACACTTAATTAGTAAATACAATGAGATGAAATTGCTAGTTCGTGTTTAGAGCTGCAGGAAGTGAATTTTTGAACAATCATAGGTCGAAGAGAATAATAATTGCTGGGTATCACCTTTACTTCTGAAAACAAGCATTCTCAGACACTGAAACCCGACGTCTTCACAGAAGAATAAAAACAACAATATCATGTCAACTAGGCAAGGCAGGTTAAGAATAGTTGCCGTAGTTCTGATAGTTCAATAACTCATGCATCGCACATAAATTCCAAATAGCCGTCACGTAAGTTATCCTGCATTGTTGGGAAAATTATTTTGTTCAAGTGAAACAACTGCCCAGTACATACAAGATAGCAAGTTATAATATAGTGTATAATAAGCAAATCAAGTTAATTATGGACAAGTGACATATTCTCAGCATCACAAATTGTAATAGCCCAGCTGCCCAGCAGTCATTCATACAACAAAATTATGAGCAACAATTATTATTTACGACATTATTTGTAAGTTGCGTCTGTGCAGACATTCATTTAATTGTAAAGTGCAATAAAATACATTTCAGAGCCATACCACCTACCACCTAGTTACCTAGTTTGTTCCTGCCGTTCCACCTACTACGATTGCGTTAACTACGTACCTTCACACAATACGTATGTTCTGAAAAGTTTCTTTCGTAAATCACTGTCAACAAGTTTCATGTACAGGGACTTGATCCTTTGGAAGCTGCAATTTTTTTGCAAAAAATGAGATGTAAAATGTAAAAGTTGAAGTAAATTATTAGGATTATCTGAGTACGAATAAATAAGAAATACAACAGATAAACGCTACAGTTAGGAAAGAAAGATTCTTGGACGCTTTAACAGTATTGCCTAACAAGGTTCATTCATGAGTGTGTCGGTAAAAACAACAAACGATGATCGCAACACGGAGGAAATTTTATCAACATTCGCTCTTGCATCTGCGAATCTTTGCATGCAATTTGCATTGAGAATTTAGTTCTGAGCTGATTCAATATTCAGATTCATCTCCTCTAAGTATGTATGACTGCCAAAAGTACAAGATCCTACATGCTGTTAATATTCAAAACAATTCAGGATATTTCAACGCGTAGATCTGAGTTTTGCGGATAAAAATTTCCACTCTGTACTACAGTTAGTACATAGAGACTGAAAAATGCGACTAGGCATAACCTAGTCCAAATATCTCAGCAGTCATCTTATAGAGATGAACTATGTTGAGATCCCTTAGATAAAAGTGTGAGTAGAGTGGAGGAAACTCGAAGGCTCTGAATCAATTATTACATGAAGTAGGATATAGTAAACAAATGTAAGGGAATACTTAAATAACGAACGAATGAGATTCTGATGTGACCTTGTGGAAGCCAAGAGCCTATGTCCTCTACTGAATCCAGGTTTAACGCTTGAACAAGTATATTAATCATTCAAAAATCTGACAAAAAGCATAAAACTATGGATGACGTTTTAGAAAAATACTAAGGCTAACGACCAAGTAGGTAAATTTCCACCCAGAAGTACCAACGGATGACACTTTGCGCGTTACATGTAAGTTTTGCACTCGAATTCATATCTAACAGTACCATTTCTCACAAGATTTCATATCAACCTGGTTAAAATTGATGATAAAACTAGAAAATTAATCCAAAAAACAGTGAATAAGATTGCGGTACTTCAGGAAATACAGGTATTCCAGCGAATAATTAATGATAATCTGTGACGAATTCACATGGTTTCCTTATGACACATGCGGAAGCAGAGCAAGCCCCCGGGTCGCTGTCAGTGAACACGTGTATTGAGCTAATGTTAACACTTTGACCTTTTTGCTTCTCTTTTTCACGAAGACCCAAACTTTGAATTAAATTTCGAGGATAAAAATAAACTACTCACATCATCATCGTCTTCTTCACTCGACGAATTGATGAAGTCCAAGGAGGAAGCGAAATTATTTGTAGGGCCGGATGCGTGGTGTGAATGATGGAGGTCAGGCGAGTTGTCCTCTCCATCATCATTTTCCCCTCCGAGGTCATCCAAATCTTCAAGGGGTTGTTCATCAGGGTCCTCGTCCCCATCCACGTCCACATCGAGATCATCATCTTCGATCTCTTCAACGAGGCAAGAGGTAGTTGTATTGGAGGAAGCGGCGGTATTTGCCAAAGGAATGGGCGAGGAAGGCGGGTTAATTGCTGGGGATGATGGGGTTTGAGGCACACATTTCGAAGCATTATGTTGATTCCGGCGGCACCCGCCGCGACTCTCTTTCTCTCCTCCGCTAGACACTTTTGAACTCATTCTCAGCATCAACATATACAATCAACAATATTGTATAATACTATAGGAAAACAAATAGGAATCCCAAAACTGCCCGGACCAAAAGAGTGCCAGTCCGGCTCTGTCCCCCTTTTCCAGCCTTCCAGTCAAAACTTGACGTCTGGGGTGGAACAGGGCAGGAAGTCTCCACCACACACAACAATGTCAATTCTCCTCCTCTGTGAGACCGTAACAGAAAAATTCCAATAATTCTCTTCGTGGCAACTACTACAAAAAAAACCAAAAAATTCCCCTTCCGGAACTCTCACAACAATTCCCCCATCAAAGTTACTTTCTTTCACCCTTCTTCCTCACTCGTCTCAAATTGTATCTCCTATAGAAAATCCAGAAACCCAAATATTAAATCCTTCTTTCCCTAACAATTACATCAACTAAATAAACTCCCTGTTGTGTAATTTGCGTTCTAAAACAACACGACTTTTGTAGTTTTCTGTAAATATGTATCTTACTAAAACACACTATATATGAATGTTTTGTACAACTGCGATTGCAGTAGTCAAGTCACTACTACTTATTACTCTCGCAGTACTAAAATTTTTTTTTCTTCTCTCCTATATATAATACAATCACTTGCGCTGAGTCCTCACACAATTTCTTGATGGTTCAAAGGTCAGCCCAAGTCTTCAGCTCCCTTCTGAGGGTATCACCACTTAACCTATTTTAATTTACGAGTGGAACCTGGATTTTCGGCGACAATTTCTTGGCTCTTTTCTTCCTAGGCTTATCTAAAAACAGTTCACTTTTTCCACTCGTCGTTCATGTCAGCCATTCTTTCACGTATGTATATTACCGTCACGAAAAACACACTGTACTATTACTCTCCTCTCTTGAGCTCCGTATACCATATCATAACCTAAAACCTAAACTCTCCCATCTATATACATCTATATACTCATACACTCAAACACTCACCATCTCTCCAATTTATTTATGTACATATAAATACACGCTGCCACAATCCCTATTCCTCTATACTCGCTCCATCTCTACACACGCAAATACATACCGTCCCCATGCCTCACTATATATTTGAACGAACGACACGAACCAGCCAGCACACAACCAGTCATATACTTAAGTCCTATCCTTTCCCTAAAGGTCTTCTGTAACACACAGTGCGCTTAACTATTCATTCGTTCCGTCGCAATACATATCTGTATTATTTCTAGGATTTTCTCTCTGCCAAAGAACCATGCATACAGAACTTATAGCCTACTCCCATATACCAGTCCACTATAGTTATATACACACTCAGAACTCTTCCTCTATTAAAAGTCCGTGAGTTTTATAGCAGGCGAGTCATTTCACATTTTATCTCCACGTTCCTATGTTCGCTCCACCGCTGTATGTTTTAGCTCCTTACCCTTATGTACTTACCATGTTGTACAAAGGAACCTTTGCATCCCTGCTGGCTGGCACGGTGTGGCTTTTTCCTGCTGCTCCTTGGCTCCGCTCCGCACATTATATAGCCGCACACACAATTCACACACGTATAGAGAGAGACAGAGAGCAGGCAGACACACATACAACACGCACATTGAAAACTTTTTCAAACGTTATTGCATTCCTGTTACCAGAGGAGGACTCAGAACCCGTCGCTTTCCGTACCTCCTCCGTTTGACAACAGATCTCGCTCTGTCGGTACAAAATTACACCGCACCTTTTCCACCGGCCTTATGGGACCAGTACATTGAACTCCTTTTAACTGCAGTGTATACATAATAATCTACTATTCTCCTCTATACTCAGCTCAACGTTTTTCACGTCCATTGTATATAGAAAGCTATAATAGTAACATGGAACACAGCAAAAGCTGCCCATTCCTTGGTGTCTTTTATTCCGAGTCCCATGCATTGCATTGCCATGTATACTCTGAATGAAAGAAACTGTGGCTGGGAATCTTTTAAGCGAGGGTAGATCCACGCGTTTCAATTTACATTTGATTCGGGGAAATACATATGAAAAAATACTGTTGCTGTAAAAATTGAGGCATTCAATGAAATTGTTGGGAGAGAAGGAGTTTTGTAAGAAAGGTTAAAAGGATGTTGCTGCTGGTGGCAAAGGGAGCTAAATTGCTTGGAGTATTTTCTCAACTTTATGTATTGAAATTGGTGAGGTATAGTGCGGGTAGACAGGATGTTTGGAGCTTGAGACATGCGTTGATTTAGATTATTTCTCAGGTTTATAGAATGCTCTGGAATATGGATGGGAACTGAGAATAGTTACTGCTGGGCCTGTGAATTTTTGAATATGCACTTGAAGCATGGTGTGCACTGTGCAGAGTAGAAGGTCTTATTATTATGCTGTGGATAAGGGGAATATATACATATACGTCATCTGGTTGGGTTAGGATATAATGTATAGAGGTGACATGCCTCATTGCCATGAGTGAAATCGTATTTATTGTTTATGGGAGGAAAGAATGCGTCAGGGAAAGAGCTTTGAGTAAGATGTATTCTATGTACATACGCTGAGTGGCATATAAGTGAAATGTGAGCAATAGGACACGACCCTTTCCACGTATACTGTGTGAGTCAAATGTTTGTGAATCAGTGAGCTAAACGCTTTATGCTTTTTAGGATGCGGCTCATACTCTCTCATACTCACACTACTGGTAGATTTGAAAATATGAAACGGATTTTGAAGGGTGAGATTTCCAGACTGCTGTGATTGTTGGAAGTTGTGAGAACGCACGTTATTTGTCGCGTTCTGTTGCCGGAATGAGTAGTGGCGGGATTATTTTGAATCAGAGTGGAAATATACAGATTCGTCAGTATTTTAGTCAGTCAGTCGTTGTGTGTGAGAAAGTCTAATGAAACTTTAATTTGACGATAGTTGGAGCAATTTGATACATTTTCGCCTGTGAGGAATTGACGGAAGGTATTGACTGGAAGGCAAAGCATCACCAAACGGGCTTGATATTGGAGTAAGTAATTATTTATTATTGCTGGGACGCAAAATTGGGGGTTGTTGTGAGGCGTTGAGAAGTGAAGTTTTATGTGATAATGGATCTTAAGAGAAAAAACATTGTTCTGTGTGTGAAGCCTCAAATACGAAGGGTAGTACTGGATTAAAGTGTGAAAGGTTTTATGTACGTAGGAAGTAATTTTATTGATTTTGTGAAGTTATAATTTTGGGATGATGTGGGATTCATAGGAAATTATTTTCTTTTTGGTGTAGATCGTATGGTGGTACATTGACAACTGAGCGACCTTGACATTTTTGAAGTGACATGCCGTCACCTGGAGTGGAGCCGGAGATAGTTGCGGTCGTTGCGGAGCAAGCTGAGTCTACTAATAATGGAGAAAGTTTCGAGGCTCAGTTTGAAGATTTCACGAAAGATGTGGAGGTTGGAGGTAAAATTGGAGAGGAACTTGTTGAAGCAGGAGCAATGGAGAAGGCGGTGAAGAATAAGAAGATCCGGCCTAGAAAGAGGAAATTGTATGCGGATGTGTGTCAGCAAATAGAATTTTATTTTAGTGACTCGAATATCTCCAAGAATAGGATGATGTTGGAGCTGGTGACGGGCTCGGAGTACGTGAACTTGGAAAATTTTATGGGGTTTAATAAAATTCAAAAATTGTTACCTGATGTGAACATTGCCTGTCTTCAGAAATCGTTGACGAGCTCCAAGGTGTTGGAATTGTCACCCGATTTGTCAGGGGTCAAGAGAAGAGTGCCGTATGACCCTAAAAAGTTAAAGTCGGATGAGGAGGTTGAGCATTGTACAATTTATGTGGAGAATGTACCAACTCACGTTGATCATGAGTGGTTGGAGAAAATTTTCCAAGAATTTGGACCTATTGCGTATGTTGCCATGCCGAAATTTAAGCATAATGGTTTACCTAAAGGATTCGCATTCATTGAGTTCGAAGAAAAGGAAGGAGCTGAGCATTGTTTGAATGCTTATGGAGACATCGGAGCATGTTTACCAAAAGACATCAATCCAGAAAGCTTATTAAGTGTGAGAACCTTTGAAGGACCGGAGTCATCGACATCACCGAATTATGTCAGTCAGAGTTCCACCTCTCCGGGCACATCTCATCCTAAACGGGAACGTTTGGATGATGATGTGGATGGGGATTGTGAAGTTCCTGCCAAGAGAATTAAAACTGACGATTTACATGGTGCTCAGTCACCCTCCGACTTACCTGACTCTACCGCTTTGGATAAGGAAGGTGAAAACGGAGAAAATAATGCTCAAAATTCTGCGGAAAAGAAGAAACGTCGGCGGTTGTATAAAACAAAAAAATTGGATAATATTGAAAAGCTTGAGAGCGATTCTATTCAGTTGAAAATTCTTCCCAAAAAAATCTGGCGGCAGTTGCGTAATCGTTATCTCAACCTTCAACGAGAAAATTTAGGGAAACTAAAGAGGCAACTGAAAAATCGTCCTAGGAATGACATTCGTTATCAGTCTCAGAATGTCGAAGCATCTCAACAGGCAAATTCTGTGAAAGCTAAGAATGTTATAGCGAAAATTGAATTTGATGATCCGTACGAAAATTCAGAAGTTCTTAAAAATCGATTGCTGACCGACGTTGTGCCAAAGGAGAGGACCTCAGTTATCTTGTTTGTTGACTATGAGAACCCAAATAAGTATGCTTACGTCAGGTTGGATGGAAATGCTGACTATTTTGAAGTTGTGGGGGAATTTTTGCGCAATGCATCAAGTACTTTCAAATCCGCTGCAGTTCTCAATGGTGAGCAAGCGAGTTCTTATTTATTTTTACATAACTGTATAATGTTGGTCCACTTGATTAATATTTTTCTTAAGCGCGTAAACTGTATACGTTGAACTAAAACCTTCGTATGTTCTTGAATTTGTTAAAATTATTATTGAATATTTTATTGCTTGTACTTGTAGATGCTGAAACCCAAGAATTTTGGAATATGGTTCGGCTTAAAATCAAAACCGATCCCAAGAAGAAAGTTCGAGGACGTGATAAGCTTTTACAGCAAGCAATGAAAACGGCCACACATATCCGTTTCTCAGACGAGAATTAAAGGGTCCTTTCAATTCTCAATTAGAAAAAACAATGTAATCGGGAATTAATATTATTAGGCATTACCTCAGTACTGGGATGTTCCAACGTTGGAAGTAGTGACCATACCAAACACTACACCTTGGAAAATGAAAAAGCACAATAAGTTTATTTTTGTTACCTTCCAGTTTTCTAGTTGCTTCAATCTTTTAACATTTTGTTTGTGTAGATTTTAGCGAGAATAAAACAACCAGCCAGTTATATTAAGTTAAGTCTAAAAATTGAAATTCATTTATTTCGAATTGCAGCCATTAAGTATATATATACATCATATAACCCAGATATCTCTAAATGTGACATATAAAACAAGAGTATTTCTTTAAAATTAAAAACTGTTAAAAATCTACGATCTAGGTGTAGTTTGCAGAGTGTCATGTCATGATAAAGATGTTACAATTTTTTTATCATACTTCGTGGAAATCATTCCAAATATTTCTGCCCTCCCTTGAATTCCATCAGAAAGTATGTATTGCTAACAAATAACAGTAATAATTTGCAATCCTTACATCTACTTAAGTAAACAAAAATACCATAAAATTTACAGGCAGTAATTGCGCTATTAACATGTTAGAAGGAAATATTTTAATAATTATTATGCATAATTCATCATCATTTTCAACCTCTTCGTTTCGTTGAACATTTGTCTGTAACCTCAAATAAAAGTACTCCACCATCTTAAGTAATAATTATAGCTTGCAATAAATTTACCAACCAATTAGGCCAGACGCAAAATACCCTATCAATATCAATGTGTATCTAACACAACCAATTCAAACATATGATCAGCGGTATTTAATTATTTTATGAAAACAAGATATTGTCGATAGTTCATACAGAAACCATGTCTGGACGATGGGGGAAAATACTAGGCGAGGCTGCGTGCCAAGCATCATTTAAAAATATTTTTTCGGACTGCGCGAACAAAGTAGTTTGATAATCTTTTATGAATCATTCAGATGCTTCGTTGCAGGTTGCAGCTTTTAAGTTTATATGAAATCTGTAGAAGGATTTTTATACTAATAAAATATAAGAGCATCAGAATGGAAATAATTGGGTGTTGAGTTTACATTTAGAATTAAATAAATCGTTCTAACGAAGTTTTATGTATTGCTCCGATGAGTACTTAATCCACGATAACCAAAGCTTTTTAAGTTCATCCTGCTGCCGGGACTTTGTTGATGGATTTCTAATTTAGTTACATCTTGAAAAAATCATTATTTGTAAAACAAGATACTAAAAATTTTAAAAACATATCCGTATGTGAATTATTGTATAAAACCCCTCTGAATTTAAAAAAGAAAGTAAATGAAGTGAAACGAAATAATATACGTAGAAATAAAAGTATTCATACACTGCGTAAAGAAACTAAAACTTACACTCATAATATCGATTACATGAAATGATATAATCACGTCAATTCAATTTGTATTTGAAGCTCTATGGCTTGATTTGCTCTAAAATCATAATACTTAATTAGACAATTATTTACGAATTTTGTGCTATTAAATACTCGACGTCTCACTCGTCTTGGTCTTGACGGCTGAAGAAGGTTGAGTCGAAAAGATCTTAAAGAAGATTAATTATTATTACATTTTATTACTGAGGCTTTTATGCAGTAGGGTTGCATCGGCAGACACAGCACGAAGGGAACAGGAACCAATCCATAAATATTCCCCGACAATCATTGTCTGGCTCATAGGCCAGAAGCCTATGCCATTTGTACTTTTGTTCACAAGTACAGTCGCCCGTGCAACGTTTAGTGGCTGTTTTGGCACACACTTCCTGGTGAATTGCTTGCTCAAAGTGCTGAGTGTTCACGATGGCTCGAACTTTCCCCGAACTATTGGCTGCCCAGTAGGGAGTCACAATCTCTACAGTCGATTCACAGGAGTCGACCCTGCGTTGGATATAAGAAGACACATCTTCATATTAAACACATCTGTGCGGCCTAAGTTAAAGAATCCAGAAAACTTTGTTTGAAAACAAAAAATGAGAATTTTGAGAGATTCATTTACTTATTGGATTTAGGCTGTTGGGTGGGACTTCCATTCCGAGGATTTACGGTTTGTCTGGACGTCCGGACGTGAGAGTCAGAGTCAGTAGCGTTGCCAAAGGACCCTCCAGAAGAGGCACGTTTAACATTATGCTTTTGAAAGGCTTCAGACAGGATATCGGGAACTTCATCCTCGTAAACCTCTCGTGTACTTCGTCGCAATGTGTTTCCTCCCACTGGCCCAACATACGTGTCCAGATTCATGGAAAATTCCCCATACATCCTCTTGATGAGTGCTTTGTTCTCGTCTATGAATCGCTCAATTCGGTCTCTAAAATGCATGCAAATATTTCAAAATTGGACTTCCATACTCAAGTATTTGATTGTATTAAGTTCAGTTCGCACTGCCAAAATCATATGTACTAATAAGCAACAGCTCCAAAAAGAACTCACACAATCCGACAAAGCTTTTATTATTACAATTTCAAAACTTACAATGGATATGTGGTTCCAGCTGTAGGACAAAATAATTGATTGAGTCGCTTGATGCATGGTAATCCTCTTAAAATTTCTCCTCGGATTTCTAAACCTAGGGCGTAAGAAAGGGCCGTCCATAAAATCTGAAAATTGCATTGAAATATTTTTCATGTAGAGCTATGATCAAATATTTATTCTCCCCTTCAATGTATATCTGCACATATTTTCAATTACTTTACGTTGCTAATCTTAAGCCTATCCCCAATAAATGAACAACTAACATTTTCCCTAACTCGTAAACCGCATCAAAGGAAGGCACAAGTATAAATCCCTGTCTCAGTCAGTTGTAAAATACTCTAAAGATAGATTTCTCAAGCATGTTCGGCAGCATATATATATGCTATTATGTATGTATGTAATTAATACATGTAATGTTAATGTAATTTAATTATATATATATATAATTATATGTATATATATATTACATTATACATACATATATACATATATATTACATATATTACATATGTATTATGGTTCAAAGCTCTTGTATTCATCAAGAGCAGTGCTGCTTACCAGCAACAGTAGACAGGGACGCATGTTTGAAATATTTTGCATAAATTCCAAGTGTTCCAATCCCAAGTAATAAAATACGGTTGCGCTTTGACAACAATTTAAGTCAAAGAACTATTATACAATGAAAGTCTGAATTACGTAAGAACTCCCGCAGGAAGCGAGCTCAAGATCTATTGATGCACTTGAATGTAAACAAGGGTAAGCACAAGTATGAGGTGACGACGTAAATCATTTTATTCAAGCATGGTCCTTTAGCACACACCACACAGTATAGCCCACACAAAGAAGGAAAAAGAAGAC
The DNA here is from genome assembly GCA_034693705.1 of Spatulosminthurus flaviceps. Taxonomy (NCBI): domain Eukaryota; kingdom Metazoa; phylum Arthropoda; class Collembola; order Symphypleona; family Sminthuridae; genus Spatulosminthurus; species Spatulosminthurus flaviceps. The sequence continues at coordinate 17,199 of JAQFXU010000584.1, read as the reverse complement.
AAACCGTCCAAAACACTTATTGAATTTGTCACACGAAAAGGAAACTTCAAACGCTAAACCTCAGTATACCACAAAATTAATCATAGAAACACCTAATTCTTTACAATTCCCCGTCACGTGCACGATAAAAAATCATACAAAAGTAACAAGACAACTTTTAGTCTTTAAAGTGAATAATTAGTGCGTGTAAAATCCAGATATTTGGACGAATATTCTGTGATAAAAGGAAACAATTATTTTATACTATACTAACAACAGCGGTCGTGTTAGCTTACAAAAGAGATTCTTTTTTTGCACTGACGCAAAAAGAAGCCTACAAAAGTTGAGTAAGAATTGAGAATTGTTTCAAGTGAGTATTTTCATTCCCCAATGCCAAGAATAAACTTCCTTTCAAAGTTGAGGTGAACACAAGGGGAAAAAATAACTTATGACTTTTCAAGTTGAATTTCTACTAACACGAATAATAGACGAAAAGGAAATAAAGAATAATTAAAAGGAGACGAAAGGAATTGATGAACAGGCAATCGCTTATAGGATATTCTGTAGTCTATACTGATTTAGGTTTTTGCTCATATTAAAACTGGATCCGTTAAAAGAGAAAGGATTTTTGGGTATGAAGCTGTCTTTTTTCTCCCCTTTTTGTAGTAGACATTCATTGAGCGTATCTTCTTTTTTTTCTAGCATTTAAATAGATGGTGAATGAGAGAATCTCTGACAACTGAACGCTCTGTATGGGGATACCAGGAGCAGCTGGGCTTGAGAGAGCGTAGGTACATTGTGGGTTAATAATGGTGCATTGTAATGGATATTTTAACTATAAGGGATTTTTAGTCAAAAGATGCAATGTTCGTCATCCATCCAGTAAATACAGTATGTTGTCTTCAAGACACTCGCAATGACGAGTTCACCAGTAATATCACCACCCTACAACAACTATTGAAATCATAATAGCTCTCTGGCAAGGTATATTTTATAACAGGTATAGGTAATGGCATAATCATGGTCTCTGTGTCTTTCTTTGGGTTTTTAGTCATGGTCGGCTGATGCCAGCCAAGGCTCGTTCCCCCACACACTTTCACGGTTAAGGCCACTCTACTTTATATATGTAGAATGAATTAATGTAAACATATTGTAGTAAATAATATGCATGCATTGTATATATTATATATATGCACCACTATATCTGTATTATTACTACATGATAGTATAAAAGCCAGTCCAACGTTGAGCCTATAGCAAAAGACTATATACTGGAATCTACCTATATTTACTCAGTTATATTCTTTTTCTTGTATAGAGGCTACAATAATAAAAATATAGTTAATTTCAAAAGCTGTGCAGTTGCTTTTGTACAGAAGGAGATAAATCACAGTCGAATGATAAAAAAAAATTAAGAAAAGTTGTCAGTATAATAGAAAATATACGAGAAGAATCGTAGTTTTATATTTATGCAGTCATTTTGTATCCATACAACAACATAAGCTCATCTGCACTTGTAATTAATTCCATGATCAATCTTTCAAAAGTGACCATCTTTTCTTTGATAGTTGCCGCACCGGCCCTCAGCCACGAGCACCAGCGTTCTACTCTCTCGCTACTCTCTCTGTTCATTCATCAGCGACATGACCGTCATCTTGAGATCTGTTTTGGCTGGAACTTTGCATTAATTGTAATCCCACACTTAGAAGTCAAACTAGCTTGCACGTCATTACATGGAGCAGATCTTCTTCAAATTTTGTGGGATGGTCTCCCTCAAAGTAATTTTCTTAGGAGTTTCGTGTCATTCTTTACACATACATACTGAGAGAATACAATAAATACTGCGTCCGGCCTATAAAACTCAAGCAAACTGTTAAACATTTTTGCTGACTTTTTAAACCATTTTATCCTAAACTGCATGGTGTATGTCACTAAAATTTTCATTCCAACCATAAAGTGCGTCCTAACTACACCGTTTGAGGACAATGATTTGATCCTTTTACGAGAATCTCGTACCATTTTATAAAATAAGCTAATGAGATTAATTCAAATCTAATAGAATTTTTAATTTGAAAAGTTTTAAAAAACAAAACAAAATAATTTATACGTATAGCGTTATTTTCCTCTACGTTGGATCACGTCTAGTCTATAGATTGCCACATCAGTAGTCAATAAAGTAAAACCAGAAAGTAAGCAACAAACGCACGGATAACGCGCGATTTTGAGTATCCTCAAAACTAAGGTTACAGGTTTCACGCATTTTAAATGTTTGCAGAGCTACACGTTATACATTATATAAATAACAGAATATACTTACAATTAGTAAGTTTAATATGGATTGTCGAGGGAGCTTTGAGTAAGTCAAGTGATAAAATTTCATAAAAATAAACACACCTAATGAAAATCTCATTGTCAGTGCAATGGATAAAAGCTGATAATCCTTAAATTGCTGTTAAAGGCTACACCGGAATCCCTACTAAGTTCTTAATCCCCGTGGTTACAAAAATCATGGCAGTAGTGGCCTTTCGGCACGAAATCTAAAGTGCGAAAGAACCTCATCACATATATTGCTCACTCAAACATAGCCTTTTACATTTTCCCTAAAAAGTAAGATGACTTCAAGGGTCATCTAAAAAAAAGTTCATTAAAAAGGCCAAATCCATTAAAAAGTTTACAATCTTCAGCATCTTCAAAAATGCCTCTTTTTGTACTAGCAATAGTTGGTTTTGGAAAACACATTTACCATTTATGTTCTAAAACTTTTCAAGCCATATTTCATACTCGAAATATTTATAAACAAAACACGTGAAGAATTTCACGACCTTGCAAATTGCGAAGGAAAATCTGGCATTTTGTATTCCAAGGAATAACATTCAGCTATACAGAGCTGATGGTCAATATTTCTTCCACCCTGTACAGATCGTACTAATGACTGCCGTATTTTACAGGGAGTACCTAACAAAATCTTCCTCAACTTACATTTTAGGTCCAGAAGGTTTTCATTTTCGCCTATATTGGCAGACGCAATACATCTCCAACAAAGTGCATATACTACCTGTACACTCAATTCATAACAGTCATAGATACAAGGTATACAAGGTAATACACAGAAAATTTGTAGCATGAAAACTTACAAAATGAATGAAAACAACAGCATTTGTGCAGTGCATGTGGAAAGGTGCCCAGAAGCAAGCACACACGACATGGTTGAGGTAACGTGAGACATAGGAAACACATTTACATGCCTTCTTTATATCCAACGCATGAGATTTGCAGTGGACTGTCATAAGTAAAAATCCTCTTATTTTCACGGGTACTCTGAGGAACCGCCATTAACGAAATCTTCACAAGATGTTTTAAGATGTAACATTTTAGAGAAGTCACACTTTTGTCATGTTTTCGTAGAAGCACATATAATAAAAACATCCAAGCTCTTGCGACTAACAAGGCGATCGACTCATTTACAATTCTCTTGCAACTGATGACCACACTCATAATATTTTCTACTGAACCTTATGGACATGGATGACGTGATTGAACTCACTCGCTCAAAAAAATCTTCATTTCGATTCTACCGAAGAAAAATTATTTGACTATAGTGGGCAATTTTATTTGCAATAAATTCCTCCAAAGTAGACCAAAGTCGGGAAGGAAACTTTTTTCAAAGATGATTGCATGGCAAAACAATCACTACTTTTCATCTTCAACCAACCTTTAACTTGCAGTTGGACATATAAGGAGACAATTTTCTCGTGGACTAGCAAACAACCTCAATAGTATGAAAAAATATACATTTGTCATTCATTTCCAACTTATAAATATATACGACCTTAAAGGTACAAACAAATAGCAGCTTCTTACAACGTTGACAAGTGCCACGACAGTGTAGCTTTTTTTATAGATGGGAGGAATAATGGACATAATTGAAAATAAGCACCAAATGACTCTTTTACATATCCGAAATATTGCAGAAAACCATCAATGAAATTGGCATTTTAAAGTGGGGAGAACTTGAATGAATGAGGCAGGAAAAATCTGACCGTTTACGTGAATATTAATTGATATATGCATTTGCACTTTCCTTGCTACTGCTTTACCTACACATATACACTGATATACTTACTACCACTTTACTTGGACAATAAGAACGGTACAGATTCAAGTTTGGTCACTTCATTAACATATGTGTAAAACTAACAATAAGGCTTCTAGAATTATGTATGTATGTTTCTTTCATAAGTTCCTCGTCTACTTGTCTGAGCAACCATTTATCGCCTTCTATACCCCAACCACCACTATACAATATTGCATAATTCCAAGTTTTTTTTCTAGTCTATGTAGACCATACAGATTTCCGACATAATGATTGCATAGTAGTGGAGATTTTTATGTAAAAAATCTATACACACATAATATGATAAGATTTTGGCACATGAGTTCATTAAAATTGATCACGCTGTAAATCATTCCTGGCGATTGTCATAGGTAATACATCCTGCCTGCGTTAAGTGCAACGTGTAGTTGTCTCGTCTCCCAAATGATTGTACTAAATTGCCTTTAATCGACTTGAGCAGAATAAGATTTCTATAACGACACTATTTGTACAAAGATGATCTGTTGCTCTTCTAAGTAATGAATAATTCAGATCTCTAAAATCTTTTCTAAAATCTTTTATCTAAAGATAAATATAGAGACACCTTGGGGGCAATAAATGAGTCAAAGTTACCTCAGTTTACATGATCATTACAATAATTAATGTATTGAAGAGAATCGGAGGAACGGCATAGAATTATTTTAAAGTAAGTTTACAGTACTTTTTTATAATTATTTTTAGATATTGGTCAAATACTTGTCACTGTAATTCATTTTCATCCACAGCGGAATTCCGAACTCCGAATTTTAAATTATTTTACGGTTTATAACCACAGAAATAATTTCAAAATTTGTGCTAGCACCTTGAAATTAGGAGACTACTTTACACTGTTGTATTAGCTCAAGAACATCTGTAAAGTAGCCCAAGTTCTGGCAGAAGTGCTAACAATTATGTACTTACCGACTGTCCTAATATTTTTATGGGATGTGCTCGCTTTCCTCATCGTTATTCAACTTGTTTGCTATTGAGTAACTAGTGACAAAACAATGACAGGTGAAAAGACTATGATGCGTTAAAAGAATTTATTGAGTGCCGAGAATCGTAATTAATTAACCACATGAATGAGATAGTGGTCCATTAAACTCCCTTGCAGAGTATTTTTTGCCACCAAAATGTGCCCTAAAAAGGTAAATGATATATGGATATAAAAAATCATCTTTACTGAATCAGTTTGAGTAAAATTGGTATAATAATGGCTTTTAAAATTAATTGTCAAACAAATTACTAAAAAACTAATCCAATGGTACCACATTTTATTATTTGGTAACTACAAAGCCCCTGACCTCACACGCAAAAGGTCATTGGAAACCTTTTTTCAGAAATTAGCTGTACTTCTGTTCATCAAACTTTATATCATATTATTTTGACACAATAAATCATCCCTAATTTTTTATTTCGCTCCCAGCGTTTTTCTATACTTCTTCTGTGCAATGGTATATTAGAAAACTATCATAAATTAGACAAGAAGTTTGAAGAATGAGCATTTTACTACGTGACAAGAAAAGTCATAATATCAAAGCTGCTAACTTCAAGATTATATTTTCCTCAACATGAACAGTTAACCCCGACAATAACAAATGTTTTCTCAGGTAAGTACATGCTATATTCTTCCATTTAAATGTCTGATTATTAACGAAGAGCAGGAAAACAATAGGAATAGTCAGCATTGAAATTTTACTATCAACCTTTAAAATTTTGTCATCGTCCTAGTCGCACACACTGTAGTTTTTATTTTCTATTCTTTGATTGGTCAAGACTTTTTGGCAAATAAGAGCAGAAGATGAGAAGATCCACATATCAATAATGTATACCAAAGTTGTACCACTCAACGTTACTCTCAAATTCCTATTAAATATTAACATATAAGAGGAGTACAACTATTTATATACAACTGTATATAGCAAATTGGACAAGGTTCAGATTCGCATACAAGTTTATAAGTGTGGACAAGTACAACAGAAACTAATTATGTAATTAAATACACTGCGGCGGAAACCAATATGTATTAACTAGCACGAGCAAATACATGTAGAAATACATAAGTTGGTCATCACCTGTCCATGGCTACGTACTCAAGATCTCAAGTTGTCTACAAACAACATCAATAACCTGTAGCATCAGCAGCATCCTCCAAATCAATAAACTAATAATTGACAATAGAAAACGAGTAGAAACATTCAATACCCATGTTTATCATTACATACATATGAGTGGAGGAACAGGTGCATTTTTATAGCGATCAAAAGAGACAAGATAGTGACAACTCTACATAACAAAATATTATACTGCAATATATACTGGTTAGAACAGAACGGGATATTCATATTTCATCAAGAAACTTAAAGCTGAGAAGTTTTGAAAGACAAAATCTTAAAAACAACCCCTTTACTTTGTCTGTCTGTAAAAATTGTGTTGTGTCGTGCGGAAATTAAACATATACGCAGTTTGCAATATACAATCCTGCCAATTGTAAGTTAAAAGGGTGCTATAATTTTTATTCCAATCCGGATGATTCCAGTCCATGCTTAAAAATGGATTGCAAATTCTTTGTTTCTACTTTCCTTGATTCTCCGCAAACACTATATGAAACAGAGGAACATTATCCATTTGGTAACTACCATATTGAACACACAAGTACACATGCTTGCGCTTTAGTAGTATTTACCCTAACAATGCGTGCGCAATATAATTATTAGGCCACACCATAAAATACGCAAGTAATTCCATGGTTTTGACAACTTACAAGTTAAAATGAATGGACCGAGTTTACGTAGCAAGGGCAGAACTTTTAAAAGTGATTCATATGAGGAATATAGGAGCATTGAGCCCTGTATGTTTTGAGTCGAAACCATCAAATTTTAAATGACGCTATAAAACCATTAGATACCTTCATGTCATTACTTTTACGAACATTACCAGCACGACCGTAGTGCTCATATAGAGTATGCGATGATTTAGTTCAGTGTTTTGCAGGAGCTTCATGAAAACCCATATAATGACGTTATTGAGAAAAAGTTGTTGTAAATTCCTACAAAGTACATTTTAGAAATATAATTTGAAACCATTCGTTCGTGAAATGGGAAGTTATAAGTTAGAGATTTAGGCACTCTTATTTGACCAGATGATTGATCATTTTCTATATTCCGCATGCTCCTGAACTACATGACTTTGAGCTCCCATTACAATTTAAATTATTCACGGTATAGTAACCATGTCCCACTGATATGCACTTAAAACCTCCAAAGTATCTACCTTCACATCTCTCAGAGCTGGAGAATGGAACGTGTGAAACGAATTCTTATGGTAGCTTAATAGATGAGACAGCTCTATAAAAAATGGCCAGTTTTTGTTGGAGCAAAAAAAGTGCTCATACTCTTTTACTCCTTCGCATGCACACCCAATGAATATCTACGTGCTCAATAATCATATATAGTTCATATATAGTATAATAATCTTTCCTGCTACATATATCAAAATCCTTTGACGAGTATCTAAACCTATAAAGGAAAAACTCGAAGAAAAAAAAAGTTTGTTATTGTAAGTGCATGGGTGAGTGTTATTATTGTAAAGCTTTGAATATCATATGGAGTGATGGGAAAAGTAATAATTTGGAGAGTAGGAAACTTAGCCTCCGTATCTCATGGCATATAATTGGCAGGTCTGATCTATATAATTGTTGCTATTAGTCATTTGAGCTCCCACCCTTTGGCTATATTCTTGCACAAGTTATAGTTATAAGACTCATTCTTCCTCGTCCTATCATCGTTATTATTCATAGCCCTCCAGCAAATTCCATTCAGGATTTGATACGCATAGGGAAATGAAAACAAATAAAAAACTCCATTGACACCTATGAATTCGCAACCTGTGATTCGCGATCTCATGTCCGATAAACTTCCATAAGTTATACATACATACATGCTTCGTTATAGTTTGAGCAAGGTAAAACATTCCATCAGTGGTTTTTTATACAAGGCAAGTATGTATCAATAAGAGACTCTATATAGATTTCCATTACCTTTACTTACCAGACGTTTGGAGAGAGCTTAACAGACATTGAATCTTATGTAACTAAAATACGTTCGAGAATCTAATACACAAATGATTCTATATGAGCTATGCCTACAGTTTGAAGATTTCTTTACTTAGGACTTTTATAGCATTGCTTCTACAGTAGCCCCATGCTTGCAGTATTATGCCTCGCAGACACTCAACTGCACCGGAAGGAAACCACGCATGGAAGACAAATGAAAGGTAAAGGCGTTTTCTACTTTACCCATTTACTCCTTCAAAAGCCCATTCCTCTATTGTAGTCTAAATTTCTTGCACTTGAACTTGACAAAATTTTCTTTCATATTTCATTGATACCTTGCGGAAATGCATGTTAATATTTATAGCGTGTGGGTATGTACTAGGACATATTTATACAAATATGTACTTGGACCATGTCAACTCTAGAATTATATGCTTGTTGCTCGAATCACGACAAAATCTTTTGATTAATTATTTTATCGTTTTTTTTAAATTGTCAAGTGTACATGCGTCAAATATGATTTTAAAGCAGATAAACATTTCATGAATGTATGGTTACACTCGCTCCTTGCGTAAGTACCTTGGTCATTAATTATGATTGCTCTGTCTGTGCTACATAATTCGAGACAATGATGACGTCATGAGACTCTAAAAATGATTCGGCTTCCTTAATCCTTTAATGATTCAAAGACTTAGCGGATATCATTGCTTTAAAAGGTAGGAATTGAGAGAAGAAGCTTGTGGATCAGCTTTGCTTGTTACGATGTAAATACAGTAATTATTCACGTAGGATTCATACTACGATTCTCGCTATACGATGCGATGTAAGAATTTTAATAAAAGCAGCACACATTTTTCAACTTAAGCCAATTAAAAATGGCTTCCAATGTAAATATATTTTATACAACATCGAAAGAATCAAACAAAGCCTGTATGCACAAATAGTTCATTTTTTAGCATTACATTGCTAAATCACTAAAGAATGTCTTTTAATCTTAGATTTTAGCTACCATTATTGCTGACTCTATGCTCTTGCATTGGAAGCAGATTCCTCTCTAATAAAAATTTACCTTCACATGAAACGTACCACTGGAATTTCCGTCAGATACTAAAGAGTAAAAATAACTACACTTGCTGACGTGATGTAATCCTTTCTAACAAAAATTGCCAAACATTCTGGGAATCCTGAAGCCTATGACCGATTACTTAGTACCAGCTTTACAAGAAGGAATTTGTTACGAGTGACTGTCAGCGGCTCATTAGTTAGATGAGCTCATGATGATCATTAAATTTATGATATCCTTAAATCATAACCATGAAGTTAGTAGAGCCGACCACGCTTTTCAAACCAAAAAGGTATAGTGGGATTACAGTTAAGCACGCTTTTTTGTAAATTCAGTGTGTAGGAATAGAAAAAGTTTTGTTTCCACAAACGCACATGTATAAATCGATAAATTGTATCCAACAAGTTCCCTACGCCTCAATCGATTCTTTCCCTGTTATACACGCAATTCTATACAGGAAAATTGAAAAACCTCTCGAGGAGGAATTCTCATAGATTTTGGTAGGAAAAATCCCCTTTACCTACACTGTCGTTACGTTTTACGTTACTGACAGAAGGAAGTCAGAGAAATCTTGAATCAGACAGGTTTATTGAGTTCCTCATCATTTCTTATCTCAATGAAATCATACAAGGATAGTAACTCTTTTGACACAAACTGAGCTTCCATAAAGAGTCATGGGTTGTTGGATGAGAAGCGGAAAATTATAATCTGATACTTAAATTGTGGGTACATAGTTTCAGTTCATAAAAGCAAGAAATGAACAATGACATTATTGGCGGGATTCCCAAATACTTTTTTCCCTACAAATGGGCTATTCGGGCTTCCCATTTCCCTTTCAATCCATGAACTAAATCGAATTATGTACGTGTATAGCTGCAAATGCTGTCTAGAGTTGACAGAGTGTGCAATAATTTGGTTGTCCCCGTTGATACAAAATGTTTGAATAATGTTGAAATAATATTACTCAGTCAGACTATTATAGTTTATAGTAAGCCATATAAACTTTTTGGAATTTCTCATGATGCGCTGACTAATCACCGTGGTTTATAGATCCTGTTCCATAGGATTCTTGCTTGGAGACTAAAATCAAGGAATAGACAGGATATTGTAAAAATTAATTTTAAAGAAACTATAGAATTACTCATACTTGCAACTACTATACGACTGATAAAAAAACCTCCAGGGAAATAAAGACAGCTGGAAATGGAGCAGGAGTGCAGTAGTGCAGGAGAAAAAAAAATAAAATCATCCTTTAGGTGAAAAACATTTCGCTGAGCATGAAAAGATAAAGTAATTGCTGGTAATGATGGGGATGAATGACGGATTTTGTCGGACAGGAAATTTATGGATAACAGAAAAAAATCCAGATTGTTTCAAGGCACGAAAGGATTCCGTTTGATTAGCTCAAACCAGAAAGGTTTTTTTAGAGAAATGGCTCTTTTCCTTATTTTCATAACTTAATAATCAAAGATTTATGTACGAGCTTTAAAATTATTTCAAATGTACTAACAGCTTTAGACCCTACAGAAGTCTGGAGCCTTGGATGATTTTACTATACATGCATTGCCCAATCTATTCCAGTATGATTGCGAGAGATTGGCATGTTAAATATTCATTGGATATTGATAATGGAAAATAATTGAATCCTCACCGGTATTTGGTACAAGGATCCATTGTTGACAGCGGGGTATGAATAAAGTGGAACAACTGGAACAAAGCCATCTTTTGCATAGATTGGTCCTTGAATGGGCGTAACCCGAAGTTCATTTGGATTTCCAAAATCGATGCTTCTTGTGCGTGAATTTTTAGGTCGTCTTTTACGTGGTTGGGAAACTGCTGGGTTCGGACGTTGTTGGTGGGCTTGCACTTGTTGTGGTTGTTGCTGTAGCTGTTGTTGTTGCTCAAGTTGGATTTGTTGCTGCTGAGAGATAAGCTGCTGGGCTCCTTGTAGATTTTCATATGAAGACAGTTGACTTTGTTGATGTAATTGTATTGGCTGGGAAGGATTTTGCTGTGGTGGCTCTGGATTTCCGTAATAATCTGAACTAGAAGTTATGGATGGTGGGAGTGGGTACTGAGCAGCTTGTTCTTGCGGTGTTTGAGGTAACAGCTGATTTCCTGGTGCACTTGTATACGGTGAAAATCTACTTGCTGGTCCGAACGGGGATACAGCAAAAGGGCTGAAGGTATAATTGAAAGTTTGAAGGAAGCTCATTTTGTTGGTTCAACCTACAAAAAGTATGCAAATATTACATTAAATTTATGTAGCCAAAATATTTCTTATTATTAAAAGTGTAAGTTCTTCATTGAATTTTAAGTCTTACAAAACTAATTAAAATCATCTCCCTTGATATTCAAAACTATTTAGTTTCAGCAATTGGTGCAGGTTTGTTTTTTCATAGGGATTTTTAATGTAAAAACGACTAATTAATAATAATTAAAATAAACACGAGAATCACAACCAAATAATTCTGAAGGTAAGAGCAAATACTAAGGAATAAAAAGTCATAAGAAGTCTCACCTTTCCTTTGATATGGCTTCAAAGGTTGAACAATAAAGTAATCGCAAAAATCTCAAGGAGTACTTACTTTGCGACTCCTATAACAACACGTTTATTAGAAAGGCTTTGTATGTCGACAACAGTTTCAACTTCCAAAAAGCAAAGCACGTCACACTTTTCCTATACAATAATTTTTTGACGACAAAGCAACTAGTAAATGAAGATCAACAGTTCCAAATGCACAGTCACTCAATCTACTACTGACGGAGTCTGTAATGACCCATGATCAGGTATGAGGATATTTGCAATGACAATTATTCAGACTTGATGTTTGGGACGCTAACTACACTTTACATCAGCGTCTTCTAGTTTAAATTGAAAGGCGATTATATAGGCGAAGCAACTTTTATTACACTAACGTTTGCACGCTAAAAAGTTGGAGTACTTACAGTTTCGCTCGCAAGTAAATAATTGCAAGGGTGATCAAATGGTGCAGAAGTATAGGGGCAACAGTATACTCTATAATATACATATGATTTCGCTGTATAATAAAAAGGAATGCATGAAGAAAAGAAAAGGTAGTAGCTGATGCTCTGACTCAGTCCTAATGATGATCGTGAGTGACTGCGGAGTCATTAAGTGGACCTCAGTAATACCTTCTCTGTGTGTTTTTATGATGGGAGAAGGACGGGTGTTCATGGAGACTAAAAGTGCCCTCGGAATTAAATTCCCTTACACCTTTATCTAAATGTAAATTTATAAAAAGATTTGTTTTTTTTGCTTCACCTTCCGTTGGTATACACGCATATAATATAATGCCAAGTCAGTCCCTTGGATTAGTTTTTTTCTATACAGTATTTTCGGAACACCCCTTCTCCATTCAATGACAATTGATGCTTAGTGAGCAAAATTCCATACATGAAGTACATAAGCATATCTTGGTACAGTTACCTATATAGGACCAGCAGTCCACTGGACGAGAAATGATCTTCCTGGAAAGAACGTTTACTCCTTTCGGATAAACTGTGTACCACTGTACTTCAACAATGCAAACTGATATGTAAGTCAAGCATCTATACATTCCAATAAGTATAGCATATAGCAAATAAAGAATAATTTGTGCGGCTAAAGCTTTGGGAGCTGCGAGTTAAAAATAATTACTACTACTTTTCATTGCATACACTTGACAATGTGGCAATTATAAGATGGTAATTAAGTGGCTAGATTTAGAACAAATATGCTGTTCGGAACAACTTGTTATTAGCATATCAACCACTCACTTTAAGCAAACAATCATATTTATTATAGCGATAATTTGCTATTGCCAATTTACTACATGTAAACTGGGACGGTGGGCTTGAGTATTGAAATACATGCATACGGTAATTAAAATTTGCATTTTGCTTGGATGCGCTTGCAAATTGCAATTAATACACATTCGTTTATTAATATTTATACTTACGCAACATTGTATGGTCTTACAATTAGTGTGAGTACTTTTAGAGCTCGCATTATAACTATATACTGGCAGAATGAGCTCCATAGACAGGGGCGATTGAGTGCTGAATGTTCTAATGGCAGTGATTGACGCTTTAAAAGGAACGGTGGATATTGTAATTGCAGAGCTATTAACCAGAGTTAAGACCACTTCGTCAAAACTGTGTTTAACTAATGTTGTATGCAAATCCATCTTTTGTGTGTTCAATGTATTCGCATTGTATTCAAACAAACAATCAAAGCTTAAGTAATTTGATATAATTACGTAATTAGAATTTTAATTTCCCCACCAATACATAATTTCTGTGCAAATACCAGGATGAGCAACGGATATACAACTGATTTCTGAAAGAGCTCATTAGCAACGCACCTGGACCTTTAGAGATCCATGTGAAATTAACAACTGCAATAAATTGTAACGTTTTAGTTTCATTTTATTTTTAATTAGTTTCAAAATATTTTTAATTAGTGCTTTAATTTAACTAGACATTAGTACATATTCGGAAATCAGTGGAAATTCTCAAACATAACAAAATGTTGGATATAATTATAGGTATTAGTGCTATAGTGTTAATTTTTGTTTTAACGTTTTAAGTGTTAACTTTCCTTTTAAGACTGGTTTGTTTGTATTGATAATAAAAAACTAGTACATATCGTCGGGTAAAGTCCAAAAGGCGCTATAATTTTGTTTTTCCCATAACGTTACTAAAATTATAGCACCTTTTGGACTTTACCCGACGATATGTAGTACGCAATTTCAAATATATGAGGAAATATCAGTACCAGTGTACCACATACATGCTTTAACATGTAAATTTTATGCAAATCTTAAGTAAATAGTGATAATTAGCACTCATTTATTGTGAATGTGTTTGACAAAAGAACCGCTGTAATTTGATACAGCTTTTAACTCATGTTTTGCTGTGGCAGAAGTAACAGCTAACAGCTATCAGAAATAAACACGTACATGCCTGAAAGAACGTATTTCAATGTGTTCTTCCTTCTTCAACAGGTACTCAGTACTGGAAATTTCCAACGGGCAAAAAATAACTTCGAAAAAAACTCAAAAAATTAAAATTCTATGACTTTTCATAGTTTTTCATCTTCAAGTACTTAAAATCGTAGGAGCTTATACATAGTGAAGGGAGCTAATTAAGCTGCAAATAGGGCCGTAGTCACGGGCATCAGAAATAAGAACGTGCATTACATTCATTCGAACAACCGCAGCAAATGGCTTTTGAAATATTCCAGCTATGATTAATGAAAATTCTCGTTATTTTAATCTCATTTTTTTAGGTATTTTATCTACACCACATCTTACCACACTATCATGTGTATAAAAATAACTTCGGTTTGTAAAAGAGTTATTCTGCTAAAACCGTACGAATACTCTATATGACAAAAAGCATTCTGATAATCACAAGAGGGTAATTCGATGAAACTTTTTCCATAAAAACATTCTTAATTCTTACCTTAATCCGGTTATATGTATATTTATCTGGTGCAAAAGCGTCTACACACATAAATATTTTCCTGCCATTGAAGAAACGTTTTTGGAGGTTGTAAAACTCTGCGCAATTGCTCCTTGAACGTTGTATCAAACCAAAAGAACATTAAAACTAATAGTATAGCTGTACTGTTAATGCTCTGCTCTGGCACTGAAGAAATAAAGATAGACCTTGGCCATCAATATTCGATATAAGATATGTATTCAATTTTTTAAATAGTATGGAAGACAAGGTGTGGGTACTTAAGCGCAAGCAATGGTTGATTGGTTATACACTGTAAAACATTCATAGCACGTACCTCTCCCAATTTTAATGGGGATGTATACATATTAAAGATGTGGTAAGTACAGCAATTACGTTTCCAAATATCTTCAAGCACATTAGCCAGTTCAGTGTCGGGAAATATTTAATTGGATGCAGTGTCAAACTTTTACGGCGACGGCGAGATAGGGACAATTAAAATGACGAGTTCAATGGTAATTTTGTTACGGTATGTATAGATATATTAATTTCATAATAGTCAATGATGTAATCTCTATGAAAGGTTCACGATATTCTGTGGAAGAAAATTACACATAGAACAGCACTAATTCTTTGAGATCTGTCCTACACTTCCGACATGCTAACCCCACCGTCCTTCCGCGTCTCCTTTTGCATTTGATCTTGAGATCTGTTGTAGTAAATGGTTTGTGGCAGAGAGCTTTTAAAGACCATTTACAATTGTATAATTTGATCCCATGGAAAAATCATTTAGATTGAATTATTTCATATAGAAAGTTACTGTCAGTCAGATAAAGTTATAAAGGATTCAATGATAGCTCTGAAACCGATGAACTACCTCAACATATTTTTAATGAGTCTTACAGTAATTACAGTTGACACTTGACAGTGATTTCACCATTCCAGAATTCCATTAGAAAATGCATCACACATTTTAAATCAAAATAGCAGTCCTTAATTTTGCATTCCAATTTCCTTTCAGAAACAGTTGTTCGTCCTTTATTTCTTTGGTTTACGACCTTTTTTAATGAAAGATTTTAGGAACAACCGTTATACACAGTTTATCCTTTATTAGTTGTTTGTAGACTACGCTACAGCTTATTATTTTTTCTAATGTTAAATTGTGCCAATAGTTAACACAAACCTTTGCTAAGCTAGGACCCAAGACTCGTGTACTCGTTGTTGTTGCCTTTGAATCTTCATGAGACTTGAGAATGTGTGAATCCAGCTTTATCGATGCAGATTTTATTTAGGGAGTGCGTAGTAAGTAAGTAGTTACTACCTTGGAAGAAAAGTTAATTTTTTCAAGGGTGTGGCAATGAATTTTTTATGAATGAATTCATGACTGTATAAAAACTGCTTTGGACTCTTTTTAGTGCTTCAAACATGATACATGATACGTTTGGAGTAACTAAACGCGTTACATTACATAATGTATCCATACTTATGTATATACATTTTCGATTACCTCTGGTGATCTTGATGTTTAAATAAGAGGTTGAGTCTCATCTGACTTCTGACAGGAGTTTAATCGATCTTATTTTAATTTCCTGTAGGTTACCAAATCATTGTTCTTCTTGTACAAAGATTCGTAACATCATGTGTCCAGTTTATATGTATACGACGGACGGACGGAATTCCGTCCGTCCGTCGTATACATATAAACTGGACACATGATGTTACGAAAAAATGTATTTTTTCACCGCAGCTCTGTCTGCAGTTACACTTGTAGTGTATATAGCTTTTAGTACGGAAAAAAAGATTTTTTAATGTAAAAATTCCAACTAATTTCAATGTGGTAGCTCGTAGCTCGGCGCGGAAAGCCAGACAGCTTGAAAACACAAGGATTATCTTCATTATAAGCTTGATAAAAAAAATGAAGGGAAATAATACTTTTCTTTGCTACAGAAATGAGTGACTTTTTAAATGTATCTTATCCCATCCGAATCTTTATTTTTTGGCAAAACCATAAAAAGCTTGTCCTCAGTGTTACCTGTTACCTTCTTACTGTACCTCAGTGGAGCTTCTTACTCTACACACCTTTTGTAGTAGTTGTGCGAATGTGCGGCGTGGCTTGATCCCTGAATAAATACCATATACATTGTAGTTGGAAGCTCCCGTGTGTTCTCTAGTTACTGGCTTGGCTTATTTGGCTTTATTGGCAATATTATAATAACTACTTATTTTATTTATACTATATATTGTTGGTATTGTTGTAAGTGGATTATGTAGTATGATTGTAGAAAGGTATGCTGGAGCTGATGGGCTTATTCGAGTTTTTACTATCAAGACTGCAGATGGGTTACTGAAGCGGCCATACTGACGAACCTATGTCCTTTACCCATTGACCTTACCGAGTGAAATAGTTTACCCGTTGAAATAGTATTTCAACGGGAGCCGGCTGATTGAACCAAGGAAAATTTCAGCCAGTGACTTCACCCAATAAATTTTGAACCAAATTTATTT